>JAXGGA010003711.1:0-98141 GCA_038373865.1 Uloborus plumipes | reverse complement strand
CCGGTTTAAAAAGGTCGAAATGTGAAAAAAAATTTTGTTGGTACAAATTTCCAAATTTCTATATAACGCGGATGACTCTCTTGAAGTAAGCTCTTATATCTGATTGTCGATGCAAAACATCAGTAATTCCGATTTGGATTTTAGGAAGGTAACAAATAGTTTCTGTCAAAGAAATAGACAAAGAATTTGAAAAGATCAGCATTTTTTTATTGTCTTGAAAATCTTCAAACCTAACACTGAATGAATACTTAAAATATATAAAATTGTCTCCATATATCATTGAAAAATTATTAAATTGGGGTTACTACTTTCAGTATTAATTTTGAATTTTTCATTCTTTTCTCTCGAAAGTAGAGAGAAAGAAACTGAAGTTTCATGATAAAAAAAACGTAGATGGCCTTTTCTGGTTTAGGAAACTTTTTATGTACTATCTTAAACTTAAATTACTTAAATGCCAGATAAAAGGAATGAAATAGCTAAATTCAATTGCTAATCTTCAGTCCTAAGTTACAAGACTCATTTCTTTCCTTTCAGATATTTTTAAAAAAACACTCCCTAAAATTCTAAATTCTTATGACTATTTTTTCTATGGATAGCTATTGCACATTTTAATGAAGGAGTAACTTGCCATATTCTTCTCTTTCTCCTGGGAAAAGTTCACAAAATATTCAGAGCTCTATTTCGTATTTTGTTAATACAGTGAACTTTACAGGGTCACCAACAGAGGAAAAGTCTCATTCCTTGGCATAAAGAGTTAGTGATAGATAATTCAATGACACTTTTGAAGCTCCCCCCCCCCCTAAAAAAAAGTAAAATAATAAAAACAATCTTAGGGTCTTCATTTGTGCAACCATACCGAATTTTGCTCAATCTGAATTCTTAATTTTAGTTACAGAGTTAACTTTTTTTTTTTTTTAAATTCCATCACCCGTAGCTGAAACTATTGCAGATCAAGAATCCATTCTTCAGCATAGAAAGTTTCATTCATGATACGAACAAATATGCTTTATAAAGCATTGTCTGTAGTGTCACAAATTTCGTTGGATGTCCGAAGCTAACGCTAAGTACTTTGCAATATTGTAGTTCACACAATTTGTAAGACAGCCTCCTGACAGTTAATCGTCATTTTATCATATTTATCAGTGTAAGGGCGCTTTTCCACTTGACGACACGACAACGACGAAAGTCGGACGGTAATACTGCAACGATAAGTAAGGTGTCGTATCGTCTATAGCACTGCTTTTCCACTCAAACGATATCGTTTCCCCGAAAGTGTCATTTTCCACCGCATTTCATTTCGAAACAGCACTGTGTTCGCACCTATATTATTATAGCTGGCTCAGTTTAATACATTACGACTACTATATTTACTTTACCTCATGAGAAAAAGAAAACAAATTAAGAGGCGGTATTGAGTGCACAATATTTTTAAAGAAAGGTACATTGTAGACTAGTTTTATACACTTTTCAAGAAATTGCGAAAAGATTTTAGGCGATTTTAAATATTTTTACTAAATTTACAAAGAATAGTAAGAATTTAAAATCTGTACAAGGTTATTTAACACAAGTAGTTTAATCTAAAGTGTATAATATATTTTTATAGTTACGAACAATGCTCTTTGAATTTACCTGTTTCTTTCTTGTCTGTAGAAGTTTTTCCGTAATATTCCACATCTAAAAATCTGAAAACTTCTTCCCGGGCTTTTTCCCTGTGAATTTTGTTTTTGTAAAAAATATTTCGCTTATCCCATAGACACGGTCACTGCTCAATTAATTCACACAAAACAGACACGTCAAACTTGAATGCCATGACTACTGTATTGCTCATCGAAGAAAGTTCAGAATGAAAATTTAATCTTTTTTAAAGCATTAAAAATCGTCTGTGCCGCAATTAATGAAACAAAGTATAAAAAAAAAATTATTCAAATCTTTTATTGCTACATCTTTTATCAATCGTCTGCAAATTGAAGCTTATATTTTATTAATGCAGAGATGTCGAATTTAAACGCCATTGCTTTCGTTCGAAGAAAGTAAACAGATGGATGAATATCGTCCCGATTTTAAAGGCGAGACGGATGCCATCCGACACGAATGGGACGACAAACGACAGCGTTTTGTCGGAGACGGCACAATCGTTCTGGAATCGGGAGATGGAAAAGCGCATAGCATATTTTAATGCATTTTGCGTGCTCCTATGTCGGATGACGACAATCGCTTACGATTTATCGTTGCCGTGTCGGTAAGTGGAAAAGCGCCCTAAAGGTTTCAGTTTTTGGCAATGTTTTTGAGATCGATATTTTCCCCTTAATTTTAGATTTTTTTCAAAAAGTCTTCGCGTGCCACTGTTACTGCTCTGCCGTGCCACATTGTGGCGCGCGTGCCGCGGGTTGGCCACCACTGCTCTAAACCCTCGCGTTTAAAACAATATACAAGACTCTTAGGTATGAAAAAAAAACTATTCAGAAATGGTTTCACAACATCAACTTTTTTTTACTATAGATTACCGATAAACTGAAATTTATTATCATGCAAGTCACGTGGACGTATACATGACAAGTAAAAATCTACAAAATATGCACAGAAAACTAAACTGTAATATAATGAACATTCCTAAAATGTCCTCAAAAGAGCCATTTTAATCGACAAAGTGAAATATGTTTAGTTCAGTCAATTACTATTACAAATTCAAATGAAATGAGAAATCATAGAAAGTTTACCTTATACCCAGGGAAAGTGCTAACGTTCACTAAGAGCATTGACAAATTTCTGAAGAAAACCGAGTTAAATAAATATGTGCATTCACAGCAATTGATAAGAACCAACATGAAGCAATACAAAAGAAATATTTTGAGGTGATTATCGAAAACCGATTTTGAGTTATAAAAGAAGAGAAGAAACTACAGAGGAGTTAAAATATTGGCTCGAAGAAAAATGTTTCGAAGGAGTAAAGATCTTTCCCAGCATTTTACTTTTTAAAAAAGATAAGCTCATTTAACGTGAAATATAGTATTTATCTTCATATGTTATTCAAGAAAACATTGGAATACGAGTAGAGTATTAGGCATACTTAGTGTTTGAACTATATCATTTTGAGGGAACGACACTAGAAAAAGTTGAAGTTTAGAAAGAACAATTTCTCTAGAGTAAACAAAGATGTGGTAAGAATTACACTTATTTTTATCCGATAATAAAACATCAATACAGTTGTGATATTTTGAATCATAGTGTAGTGTAATATCGTTTATTGCTCTTATAAAACTGAAGATATAGTTAGAAAATTAGTATAATTATAAATTTTTAATTTTTTCATGTTGGCAATAAAAAAGACAAATTGCTTTTTGCAAAGCAAAAGGTTGAAGCTAAGCGATGGATTGTTTTAAACAACAAAATGTTGAGTGTATTCAGGCCCATCATTTCGGGGTTCAGGGGGTCGATTGCCCCCCTCCCTGAGTTTGGGAAATCAATGCATTTTCATGTAAAAAGGCATGTTTTTTACCATTTTTTGGTAGAAGTACATCGTGTATACATCCTTCGCCCCCCATCCCCCTGGAAAAATTCTAAGGACGGCCCTGACTGTAGTGGTTACCTTGCATGAAGTTCGAAATTTTCAAATAACAGCACCCTTTTCGTCTTTCTTAAATTGATAAGTGCATTGAAAGACCACAGACAGCATTGGAACGATAGAAGAGCATTTGCAAAGAGGAGCCTCAAGAGAGACTAATGACAAACCAAATGAGCAGAAAGGTTGACTATCTCTGCATAATTCACAGGATTAGACTGTTGTAGAAGCACCAGTCACAGAAATCACATACAAAGCTCTACTTATGAAGAAAATGTCCCTAAATATTACAACAATCGTGTGTTTTTAGTTGTTTAGTTCTTAGTTGCCATTCGAATGTGTCAACTAGTAACTTTCGTCACACGCCAATTTATTCATTGCCATTTATGATTTTTTAAAACGCTGATGAGAATTTGCATAATGAAAAAGTGGCGGTTGTCATTTAAAATTTTGAATCTAATTAACGTTAACCTTTACCTAAACCTTAAGGATTCCCTAGCAGCATCATCTCATCGGCCGATGATCAGCCATTCATCGAAACCCGATGAAATTCTCATCGGCCGATGATCCAATATGTCTCATCGGCCAATCAGAATCCGAGCAGCAAAATCCGATGAGAATACGATGAGATTTGAAGCAATTTACAAGCAGAACAGTCCCATGCCGAGGAATTTCATCGGGAAACTTGATCGGAAGGATATCGTTTTCCGATGGAATATAGCTCGGCTTATTTTCATCGGGAAAGTTGATCGGAAGGATATCGCTTTCCGATGAAAAGTAGCTCATCAAAAACCGTGCTCGGATACTGATCGGAACGATGTCATCGTGCGTTACAGGATCAGTTTACGAGGAGTTTGTTGATCGGCCGAGCAAAATCCGATGAGTTGATGCTACTTGGGTTGTTGTTTAAAAGCATTCAACTCCAGCGCATGGCTTCAAAAATCTATGCCGGAAATTTTAGTTTGATTAACTTAGCGAAAAAACATGTATATATATTGCGTCTTGGTCGTTAACCTCAAGCGATTTTAAATAGCGCTAAAACCTAATCATACTCATTATAATCACTAACTTCTTCCAATGTCGAAAACAGAAGATTTAGGTTTTCCCTTTTATTTTTGTCTATAAAGAGGGATTTTTTAAAACATATTTTGCCTTTTTTTATTCGGAATTTTAAATCGTAATATTGTGAAAGATGAAGAAGAAACGTGAATAAAACGGTCGTTCAAATATACTAATTAAAAATGTTTATGTTTTGTCATGTAACTTAGACAGAGGATGGTTTAAAACGCAGGATCGTAAAAAAAAAAAAAAAAAAAAAAAAAAAAAAAAAAAAAAAACTTCTGTTATGATTTTCAGTTTAATGGCAAAGATTATAATTTTTCCGGACCCTTTAATTTGTGCAGCAAATGTGTTGATTTTTAAGTAAAACCTTTTCCACACACACACATTACAATTCTAATAAAACATTCTTTTATACATAAATAAAAGTTCATTAAAATGTGTTAACACACAATTTATGAATGGATACTAGTTCAACTTTTGAAAAAAATAAAATAAGTCAGTCTCACTACAGTTAATTCCTAAAAATATGCTTAGTTGCTGGCTTCAGGCGTCAAGGTTAGTTATCTCTACTAATAATAAAGCTGAAGGTGGGTCTGTCTTTCCTTCTTTCTTTCTTTCTTTCTTTCTGTCTGTTACGCGCGTAGCGCCAAAACCGTTCGGTCGATTTTCATGACACTTGGCACAAAATTAGTTTGTAGCATATATTTTTGCACCTCGAAGCGATTTTTCAAAAATTCCGTTTCGTTCTTTTTCTATTCGAATTTTTAGCGGAAATTCGATAAAATAGGGAAGAAATATTTCATACACATTTTCAAGTCTTATGTCATTCGAAAGCTTGAAATTTTCTGCACAAAATAAAGTTTTTTCAAAGTTTCTACGATCATCAGGAGAGCTGTAACAATTGTTTTTAGAATCCCGGAATTCAAGGCTTGCCCTCAGTAAAGCAAGCCAAACGATTCTAAAATGGTTGAGCTCGAGGATAAAATTTGTTTAAAAATAGAGATGAAATGAATTATTTTATGAACGGAAATCAACTTTTCATGTTGTTACCATGGTTACGTGTTCATACTTATTTTTGTTTCGTTCTTTTTCCAGCGTTGCCAGACGTAGTATTTTTGCTACTACGGTAGTATTTTTTTGGTCCAAATAAGGAGCGTAGTATTTTTATGGCAACCCTATTTCAATATACTAATGACTTAAAAGATTTGGCGGATTTTTTTTTTTTTTTTTTCATTTTCATAGATTTCGCATTTCAGCAATATTGATTTTGGCAACATTTGGAAACAATAGTAGGCGCGTCTATCGCCCATTTAGCGAGAAAGGGGTACCCAAAGCACAAAGATTAACCAAATATCGTATAAATTGCGACATTGCATAATTCTTTTAAAAGTGTTTCATTTCGGCAAATGTATTGTTTTGTTTTTAAAGCTAGGAAAGGAAACTTTCTTCTTCTTTCAAATTTTGGTAAGGTTTCTGTTGGTTTCTGTGAACAACAAAATTGTTCTTATTTTCTCTTTTGGCTCATTTTTGTGCATCTCCCCTTGGGGTTGCATTCGAATGTCCCAAGGGGGTGTTTTACCCCTTTTATGGAATAAATCAATCAGTGTTAATTTCAATGCAGACACAAGTGATATGAATTGGTGCAATCACTTGGCCATATATCGCCAAGCCTTCGGTCGCCAAGTATTTGTCGCCAATTTGGCGATTAAATTTTTTTTGTTCAATTTGGCGCTATTGGCAATATTTTGCGAAAAATCCACTAAATGATGTTAAAATCGGCGATATTTAGGAGATTGATCAATTTGCATTGTTTCGTGCCAAACTAGGGATATAAATGTTTGAATTGTTATCTTGATCACCCCAAGCAATATTTTAGCACTTGTCATCTGCTAAGAAATTTACACGTAAAAGAAAGTAGTTTGGGGTACATACCAGATTTTTATATCATATATTTTGAAGGAATTATAGTTGAATTATAACTAAAATAGAGCATTTTTTCTGCTATATCAATTATTTTACAAATGATCTTTTAATTTATACCACGGGTAAAGCCGTGCGGGTACCGCTAGTTGTTGAATAAAGCTGGAAATATCTGGAAATATTAAAGGATATCAGAGCATAATCTTAACATTATAAAAGGAAAAATATCAATGTCACAATTAAGAAAATTGGTAAGATCAATATGAAGAGTAAAACTCATCTCATGAAGAAAACAATTTGGTCCGTTTTAATTAAATTGTAACAGAGTGGAATGTTTACAATTCATTTAGGCTTAAGCAAACTACTCGAAGGAAAATTTGTACTTTGCAGCAGAAGGTACAAGATAAAATTTAATGTTTCAGAAATATTTTTGAAGTTGAGTAAAAGTTAGTGATCATATATTTACACAAAAAATTGAAATATATGATGCATATTTCAGCTATTCTACTATTCCTTTCTTGTTAATATTCACTAAATCACCCTATTCACTAATTTGAAATGCATTGAAAATGTGGGACAAAGGTGAAATATTTTACCAAGCTTGCAACCTATCGGGCAATGTTTTAATTATGAAATAAACATTTAGTAAAATTCATTGAAAAATGTGAATTCTTTTGAAGATTAAGGTTTTCGATAAGGAAAGCCACATTTTAAATTTGACCATCATTCTGTAATACTAGTTGCGTGACCCGGCGTTTCACGGGCGCATCGTGCCTTTACTTTTTTTCCTGCATCAAACAGTCATTCGCGAACTATTTTTAAAGAAAAAAAGAGAAAGATATTTTCTGTCACAGCTGCAGCACGAAGCTACGCGCAAGAGATAATTACGAAATTGTAGCGATTTTACTTCCTGCTTACGAAGTAGTGAGAATGTTTGAAAAAAACTTATTTATTGATATCTCCGTTAATTAAAACCGTATAAGTACCATATTGGTCTTTCCAGCCTTTTTTTTTCCAGAAAGGAAAATGTACAATCAATTCTCTACTCTCAGAGGTTTTTGAGGAGTTCAAGCTTCAGACAGACGCGAACAGATTTAAGGAGGAGAAAAATTGTGTAGTACCTCAAAAGTGATTTTATTATGATAAAATGATAGATTTTGTTTATAACATTTCAAAGTTTAATTGAGACGTACTAATGGTTCTTCCAGTATTTATTTATTTAATGTTAAGTATCTCTTGATTTGAATTATTTAATTCAATTTATCAAGCGCAGGACCACCAAATTGAAATAATTTTTTGAAGCAACTTAATCTGTCATTCATTTGAAAAAGAATATTTTAATAGTCAAGTAGAAAATATTTCAAAAGAAAAAATTCATGTTTTTTTTTTTTTTTTTTAATTGAATGGTACAAATTTCCTACAAAAATAAAATTCCAATATTATTATAACATATATCATTCTCTCTTTATATACTGTAACTATCAAAAAACCTTTTTAGACTTTTTAGATTGCTCTTTTTGCAAAATGTAAGTTACTAGTTTGTTAATTATTATTTTATTTTGCCCTCATTTCCCTGCTAAATTGTTTGGAACACTTTTCTATTAGTAAAGTGAGTAGACATTACATAATGTTGATATTTGCATTCAGTTTTCACTTAGCTTCCCATAAAAACTATTTGCATTTTGAGAAAGACAAAAAATGATCTTGAGATAGAAAACAAATATTTAAAAAAAAGAGAGAAAAGGAACAGTTTGGTGCTTTAAACGATTTAAATTGCATTTCATGTCGCAAATTAGCATTGAAAGCAGTATAAAGTTTTTTTTTTTTCAGTTTTCTCTTTCTTCTAAAGGCATGTTTAACAACAAGGAAAGACAAAGACGGAATTTTACACATCTAATTTGGAAAACCATGCAATCACATGAATATTCATGCTTTGTTTCCGAAAACTTGAACTATTTTTTTTATTCACTGAGCATTTGATTTGAAAGGAACATAATGCTAATGTTCTTAATGATTTGTTAGAAGATGTCACATTATGACTTTCATTGTAACACATTAAATTGCTTGGATATAATTCATCTGCATTGCAAATAAGCAATTTCATCTCAAAAAAATACATGTTACAGCTTTTTACTCGTTTTAAAAAAAAATCCATCCACTGTTTGTTTGAATTGTATTTTTCAAGGACGTAATTACCCTAAAATAGCTAAACATCTTACATTAGTCTTTAATACAGAAAAAAACAAATTCTCTTCCTGATATGTGTACAAATAACTGCTTTCCTTAGATCATTTACATTTCTGTAATATTTCTTGTTTATATTGATATCATTATAATGATCCATTAAACAGATTATTTAATTATTTATTTAACTTCTTGAATAGACCTTAAACTTAGCTGCAAGAGTAAAAGGTAAACAAATTTACTCGTTCTTAGTAATTATGATCCATTTTTTTTTATGTTTTAGACCTTGCTTCGTACCACAATCATCAGTTTGAAGTAAATTATTTGGATTTAATTGCATTTTTTTCATTACTTTTGACAATAACTGGCTCAATTATATTTTCTGCCAGCATTATTTGCTTTCATTAAGAAAATAACATTTTTACTATTATTAATTTTCTTAAATTATATTCAAAAGTTTTGTCTAGAATAAAATCATAAAAAGATATATAATAATTTAAGTATGCTGCACAAGATTTTGAGAGAAGTTTCATTTTGCGAAAGTTTTAAGATTAAAAAATGTATCAAACTAAACTTTACCTGATGAGCTGCCAAACATGGGTATGTGGCTCCACCATATCCATACTCGTCAAATCTGTGCAAATGGGACATTAATTTGTATGACAAAGACTTGCCTACTTTAGATCTCCTGTTAACTCTTGATTAATGATATCTAAAAAGGTTGCATGTGTACGGAAATCTAATGAAAGCTACATTATGTGAGAGTTTATCCGATGATTTATGATGTTTAACAATTCGCCTCAAATCATTTATTATTATTATTCCTTACAGCAGTGATTTATTACTAGTAAACAGTGTTTGGAAGATTCAATACTTAGACTGATATTTATATACTAATACAGCAGCCGACGTACATTCGTAAACTAAGACGAGGAAATTAGAGAAGCAAATTCAAACGAATGCGAGTTTCATAAGGTGTATCTTCTGAGCACAAGTTTAAAATGTTATAAACTGTAACAATTGAAATTTAAATAATTCAGTCATTGAACTTTGTCTTTGCTCAAATTAGCACAAGGTTCTTGGTCCCAGAATACAAACCCACATTGGAAAGTCAATGATGCGGTACATAAATTATGACATTGAAGCTTAAGATTTTTATGACATTCTTTTGTTTTGGGATAAAGTGCTCTGCTGACATTTTTTCATTTTCACCCTCCAGGGTCCCCCGTACCTACCAGCTTAGTGGTTTAACCGGGATAGGGCCCTGAAGAGCGCTCTGTTCTTAATTTTGAACCAGAACCTAGGGTCGAGCAAACCATAGGCCCTAGCACCCCCAGAGGTATCGTTTCACTTGGAGGACTTTGTGACCACGACATTTTTAACGCCTCCCAGTCACCATTAATCAAGACGGTGGATCTTTGATCGGCTGAGATCGATCCCGGGTCCTTTCGGACACGAGTCCGATGCCTTACCGATCGGGCCACCACTGCCCCAGTGCTCTGCTGACGAGAGGACATATCAACCTGGGAGAAAACTAGGGACCCGGCCTTTGGGAGTGTTCGGTTTCGAATTGACCTAGCATAGTCAGTGCGCTATTTAGAAATTTTAAGACAGTAGACCAGACGCAAATGCACGCATGCAGCCCCTATCCCCCGCCTGAACAGTACATGCGAAGACAATGTTGTAGAGTTGCATATGCAACACGGTAGTTTGTAACCTACGTTGTAAAAACTAGTTTGTAAACAGTATCTAGATAAGAAAAGAAAAATGGCTATTTTGATGCTAAAATCTGCATTTATATACACTTTACAAATTGCTCTTGATGTTAAACACCATGACACGCAAATTTTTTCATGGTCAGTAATTTTAAAGAGCCCCTTGAGCTGGAGGGCAGTTAGGATGAGCTTCATGGGTCAGTTGGTAAAACGGGCCTTTAGTATAGGTTTTATAAGTTGGGGGGGGGGGGGGCTGACATGGGGCCGCCGTGGCTTTAAGCAACCTTACATGTACGAAAAGTGTTGAAACGTTAACAACGACAACTTAACTACCAATTGAATCCACACAGAAACAATGCGCTGGCCATTTTTTTCTCTCATTTGGCAGCCTGATGAATAAAGCTGGTGGACATTCATTGGAGAAAGAATGCTCAAAAATTGTGCTCCATCTGATTAATGTTTTGCAGTGGACGTTTGTTCGTTCTTAGAATACGCTTTCCTTTTTAGTCTGAAATATCCAGCTCAACCATCACCAGGGTAAGGATGGTGGTAATTTCTGACCTCAAAACAAATAATTAAATTTATAAATGAATAAATAAGTAACTAAATCTGAGAAAGAAGGATGTGAGAAGCATGTTCGTTAAAACACTTCCGTGAAACGCTTTCCAGTCTAAAAGTTTAGTGCTGGTTACGATTCCACTTAAGATGCAAGTCAATCTATGAAAGTATCCAAAACCAAAAACAAGAGAACAATTAATGACTCACCGACAGCGAAACATTCTAACCCTTTTACAATCTTCTGTCGATAACTATGTTACCTACTGTATCACCTTTCACCAGCATTTTGTAATTTGGCCAGAAGTTTTCCAGCCGCTAGGGAAATGAAAGGTCATTTCATGTACGGAGCATGGGCATATCACCAAAATGCGAAATGGTTTTTTGATTCAGAAACTATACAAACTTCGGGCTCTTTTTGTTATATAAAGTAAATATATGTCACTTATTAATAGGAAAATGGATACACAATTCCTAAAAAAAATTCTTAAGCTTTATTCTTTCTAACTAAAACTTATACCAGATTAAAATATAAGAGAAATTTGAAATACAAGTTCAATTCAAAATGCAGCGTATGTAGCCACGAATTACAAATTAAACGATTTTACCTTATTTTCAATAAATCTTCTATCTACTGCATTTCAACTAACTTATCTACTACATTTCAACAACGAGAATCCTAGATATTTCTGATACATTTTTGACTCAGAGGACCTTTTACAATAAGAAAATATTCCGCTCCAAATGTTAGAAGTTCATGATTTATTTCTTAACAGTTAGAAGAGATTTTTTCTCTAAGATCAAACATGCATTTCTTATTTAAATAAAATTAATGAACACTTAAAAAGCAGAAATAAAAGAAAAAAAAAAACATTAATGAATTTAAAGCCTTCTATGCGTTATTTAATGAGAGGAAATAATTATTTTCATACCTGAGTAAGTTTTTCATCGCGATTTTCTTTTGCCAAATTACTTGTGACAATTTTAGTTATGTTTCAACGCTCTCTCATAATTACTTACAGGCAATAAAAACGCCAGAATTCTATTAAAGACAGTTTTTCTAATTACATTTTTAAAATAATTATTCTTTCAAAGGAGAAAAAACATCGTTTTCTTTTCTAATTATCTTTAAAATGTTCTCGAAAATTTTTGCTGGTAGAGTAAACACACATAGCTGATTTCCTCTCCTATGATCTATCTGCATTAATTATTTGCTGGTGAAAAGAAAATTGTGCAATTACATACTTCTTAAGAGTGCTTTAATTGTGTTAAATCTAGTGTGGCATAAGTGATTATGTTGAATTAAAAAAGAAGCCTTAGAAAAATGAGATGGGATGCTGTAAATTGAATGTGCTTGTTTCTTAATACATTGTTAAGTTTTACTTTAACAGGTTATGACCGCATTTGTATGTGTTGATCGGTTCCCGTTTGTTGTATAATAAGAACAGTAATGGAATCAATGGTGAACTTCTGTGTTAAGCTTTTTAGACCGCTTTCCCGTAAAAGTAAAATAATAATAATAATAATAATAATAATACATTTGGACTCGTGACCGGAGGGACCCTGGTTCGATTCCCAGCCGATCAAAGATCTGCCGTCTTGATTAATGGTGAGTGGGGGACGTTGAAAATGTCGTGGTTATAAAGTCCTCCAAGTGAAATGATACCTCTGGGGGTGCTGGGCCAAGGGTTTGCTCGACGCTTGGTTCTGGTTCAAAAAGAACAGAGCGCTCTTCAGGGTCCTATCCCTGTTAAACCACGAGTTGTGGTAGGTTCGGGGGACCCTGGAGTGTGTGAAAATATGCTAGGGATAACAATAAATTTTCAGGCAACAATTTCGAAGTTAGTTACAATATTCCACAACAGATGTAGTTGCAGTCTGGAAAAATCTAAACTACGATAATTTCCATATATCCACCATGCGCAGCAATTATATGATCTAGTCTCAGAACGAAATTACCAGAAACGACTCAGGCGGTTCATAGTTTTCATAGTTTCACATGCAGAAGACATGTACTGCTACATTTGTTCAATTGTTTCTGAATTGTGGCCGGTACATCTGGTCCCTGAAGTGTAATCACAGAAGGAAGTCACAGGGGTTCATGTCTGCCGAACTGGTAGGCCAATATCCACGGCTTCCAATATATGTTAGGCTTAGAGAAAAACTGATACAAAAAGATACCGTAAATCAGGGTTACTTGGACCCAGAAGAGGGCTACTTGAGCCCACAGTAAAATGATAAAATCTGGGTTTGGTACTAGCGTTAGAGACTGCAGAGGGCTTCTACCTAGTGGAGAAACGAGGAACTACGTGCAAGTCTTCAACTAGTAGGTACCAAACCTAGATTTTATCATTTTATTGTAGTGGGCTCAAGTAACCCCCTAGGGTCCAAGTAACCCTGATTTACGGTACTATTAAAAAATCGTTTTTTTTAAATAAATGAACAGGTAAATAAACAATGAACATTTAAAGTACAAACAATAATCAAAATAATCCCTAAAATCTTCAAATTTAGCGAATTTAAGCCGAGAAAATGGAGGGGTTTTCCCCCGACGATTACATGATCACTAAACGCTACAAATTCAGTGACTTGTATTAAAAAATTGGAATATTTTGATTTCTCATTAACCCATTACTGCCTAGCGTCCTTTTTTAGGGACGGTCCAAAAAAGGGTCTGAATTTCCCCAAAATGAACATTTCAACCAAATAATAGTGTTCAATTAGTAAATTGCTATTGTCTCAATTCGTTATTAACAGATTGCAGCATATAACCATTGTAAGGTGTGTTCTGTAGCAGTTTTAATATGATCTTTATCAAAAAATGACATCGTTCACAATCTCAAGGAAAAAAGCTAAGTTTTCAAAGTTATTCCCAGCTTCCCAGTTTATGTTAATTGCTGATTTTATTTCTTCTTATAAAATGTCTTTTTAAATATTATATCGTAGGCAGAAAAAAATTTTAGTAAAAAAAGTATGTACCCTCTGGGGTCTATCGTAACTTTTAAGGGAAGATTTTTCTTTCCTTAATAAAAAAAAATATTTTTTATATAATATTTTTTTTAATTTTTTTCCCGTCCATTAAACAGCATATAAAATATCTTTGAAAAAAAAGTCATGCATTAATGGGTTAATAACTGCTTAGCACATATATTTGAAGAAACTTTATTTATGCATCCAATAAATATCAAACGGTATTTTTTCAAAGATAAGTTCTTAAAGGTAAATTTTTGTAATTCATACACAGCAAATTTGAAAAATGACATATATGACTTTGAAAGTTGCAAAAGTAAAACGAAAAACAGCATTTGTGTGCGAAAAGGGCAGAAGAAATCACATAACTTCGGCAATATTTTACAGCTGTCATAAGTTAAATAACTTATTCAACCCCTACAGCATTCAGACCATTTCGAAATTTTCTTTCGATGGCTTCTTCTTATTTCTTTATACTTCTCAGTCATATTTTTCACTCCATATTCTCTGTTGAAAAACACATCTGAAACACTCTGCTGAAACGAACAAAAGTAAAGAAACTATGTAAGAAGCCGTAACTTTTCCTTTTGAGTTTACCCAGGTTGCACAAAAAACGTTTTATAAACGTTTTTAATTCGTTGTCACAACGTTAATAACCATTTTACAACCTTTAAAAAACGAAGTATGCTACTTGGGTAATGTTCAAAATACGTTTTCAATAATTCGTGTTACTTGTTCTTTTTAAAATATTTTATTTTGTCGCTCAAAAGAAAATAAACGATTTTATTTAATTTTTCAAACAAACTATTACTATTTCTATTTGAAAAAAAAATATTCATTTTTTATTTATTTCAGCTATTTTAACTAAACTAAGTATTTTTTCAGTATTGGTTTCGAAAGAAATAGATTAGGTAACCTATGATATCCTTACTTTTGTTCGTGAATACATATTACGCTTTACAATTTGAGTAAGTCATACGAAAAGAAATCAGGAAACTTGGTCAATGCAGACACATTTTAGTTTCAAGTAGGGTGAGTTCTGGTAAGTGCGTCCACGGGGTAAGTACGTCCACTGGGAATTATATGAACACTGTCCTGAAATGACTTCTGCAACACATCGACTATGTTAGATAACTGTCTGATGATAATTTCAATAGGGAGATTTCAGGCCTGGATTCAATAGACGAAACACAATCAGAGATAATTTAAATGTCTTCAAAAAAACTCTGAAGTAAAGATTGAGAAGGTTTTATTTCAGTTTCTCTTGTAGTCATACCAAGCAATTGAAGTCAAGAAATGCAAGTTGTTTCTTTTGAGTAATAGCTACTAATAACTTACATGGGGTATTTTGATCAAATACTCTAATTAAAATTTGTTTATATGACTGTACGCACTTTCCCCTTCTTTAAAGTAAGGTGGGGGTAAGTGCGTACCATTATGATGGGGCAAGTGCGTACCACTATCATGAGGCATATGCGTACTATTATGCGGAGCAAGTGCGTACCATTATGATGAGGCAAGTGTGTACCATTACGTGGAAAATCCGACTCTCGTAATACACCTTTAATATTGCTCATAACTCTTTTGTAAGCCGATTATAAATCAGACGCCATTTCCATCAAGTATTTATATTTACATTGAATGCGGCATAAGATTTCACTTTTATTCATTACTTCTGAAATATATTGGCTTTTAGATATCAGTTAGTAAATTTTTCGTTGAAAATAGTGATCATACTATATACTTAATTTAAACCAGAATGACAAATGAAGCAATGAAATTAAGTGAAACACTAAATAAGGAACCAACTGATTCAAAACACGAAGGTGAAGCAATGAATAAATTATACTTAAGAAAATGAAGAAAACCTTGTGAAAAACTATTTCAATGTACAAGGGAAAAAAAGTACAATTATCATATCATGATCCTTTTTTTTTTTTTTTGCCCTTTATTTTGTGTTTTTTCTTAGTGCTGCTGATTCCAATAAGAAAAATGTTTTAAAACCGTATTTATTCAAAAAAAAAAACAGGAAGGAAAAAAAACGAATTGTTTACTCAGGTCACCTAACGATCTACCATACAAATAGAATTAAAGAAAATCACAGGGGTACGCACTTACAACAATGCTATTGGACGCACATGTCTCATCTTACATTTAAGAAGGGGTAAGTGCGAACCCTGGCTTAAACACAGACTGATTAATGTATTAAACCAAAATAAACTATGTAGACTATAAGCGATTATTACTAAATAAAAATAACTTACATTTGCTCACTTGTTCTTATTAAAAGGACAGAGGAAGAATCACAGACACAACTCTCTCAATCTTCAAATCACAGTTGTTCGCAAGATACGTGGGGTAGCACTGACTACGTTTCATCCATGTAAGCAAGTGCTGATCTCTAGTATTAGGAATTATCCCAAGGCAACTACCTAACATGTTTAATATGTGCCGGAAGTTTTTTCCTGCTCATATTCACATAATTTAAGGTGGACGCACTTACCCCGCTAGGAAGGGAAAGTGCGTACCTTAGAATAGGTGTCATAAACCAGGTCACAAAACCTATGCTTATGGTTTATTTGACATATTATATGCTTGAAAATCTTAGTAAAGGATCTGGAAAGAAAACTAAAAAAAAATTGTGAGTGTACAGGATTTTTCAACAGAGCAGCATCGTTGAGAACATTAACTTTGAAAAAAAGGGTACGCACTTACCAGAACTCACCCTACTTTATTTATTTCCCTAATTAAAAATTATTATCATCTTATAAAATTAAGACGAAGCTATGTGTTTCTTCCATTCCGCTTCATTGGAGATTAAAAAAAAGGTGTTTCTGCACTTAAATAATTAAAGCACCAAATCAAAGTTTTATTCAATATGAAATTTCTTGCATAACTGAACTGAGAAGCACACAAGGAAATAATTAAAATAGTCTAGTACCTGTAGCTCAAGTGTAGAACTTTTAAAGCTTTACAACCTCTGTAATTATAATTGCGATAGGAGGTATTTGTAGAAACAAACATTACTAGCAGGCGTCCTACTGCAGTTCGTTTACTGCAGCAGGATGGATAAGGATAAAAATAGTACATTGAGTGTATTTCTCTTTTAACTCTATTGAAGGAAGGCTTTAGTTAAAATAGGCGAAGTAAATAAAAAAAAGTAAACATACTTTGAATTCCTGAGTAACACACAAGGAAATAATTAAAATATTCTAATATCTCTAGTTCTAGTGTAGAACTTTTAAAGCTTTGCAACCTCTGTAATTATAATTGCGATAGGAGGCAGTTGTAGAAACAAGCAGTCCAGTGAGCAGGATTCTACTGCAGTTTGTTAACAGCAGCAGGATGGATAAGGATAAAAATAGGACATTGAGTGTATTTCTCTCTTAACTCTATTGAAGGAAGGCTTTAGTTAAAATAGGCGAAGTAAATAAAAAAAGTAAACATACTGTTACAAATCTTGTAAATAGTTGTTGTTTTTCCTGCCTTGCATCATTTTCATTAGTTTTGGTTTTATCTGACGTCATGTTGCAAAAGTATCTGAAGATATCACTTTTATCACTTGTATACCGGCCCTGTAACGTTTTGTAGTTTTTACACTTGCCCTGCATTTAATAAGCGTGAAGACATTTTTCGCTCGGAGTGTTTTCTTTTTCTTTTTATTGCTAGAACTTTCTCAATGGATTATTTCAAGTTATGAATGATTTGGAATACTCCGGATTTTGCTGGAACATTATCGAAACTACGTTTCGAGTATAAATAGCTGGCCTTGAACACAGTCAGTCAGTTGTTTTCAGATTTGATCTGGTGACTCGTTTTCATTCGCTTTGAGCGGATGGTTGTTTTGCTTTTGTAATTGCTTAATTACTGTTCACGTTAGATACGTGGTGCTGAATTACTGTTGAGAGTACAGTGTACTGTTTGCTGCCTAATTGCTGATGTTTAGCAATTATTTTCTGCTCTTATTGTAAATAGTGTACATACTTGTAAATAAATTTATAGTTACTTCCTCAAGATTGGAAAGCTCATTTGAAGAAAGTTGAAGGTGCTACGGACTCGTTACAATTTTGGCGCCCACCGTGGGGCATCTTCAAGGACTTTCTTGGAATTATCTGTGAACTTGGACTTTTCTTCCTGTGGACTTTTTGACTTCAGAATTTTATGGTGATTACTCGAGCAATGGAGGAACAACTAAAAAAACTCCTTGATGCTATCAACGCTGTTAAAAGTGACATGACTGTGAGCATGGCTGCGAATCAAGAACAATTAAAGAATGATATGGCGATTATGGCTACTAATCAAGAACAATTAAAGAGTGATTTAACCGCAAGCATAACTTAAAATCCGCTCATCAAATAATAGCCCAAACAGATTTATTGATTCCCTCTATATCAGAAGTACTAATACCTGGCTCCCTCAAGGAAAACAACAGCTTTAAATTCGGCCTCATTGAATATCCTAACCAGAGTAATAGCCCAAAAGGAGTACTAGTGGCATCTACGCTTGTGGACCTTTCAAGGAATGCAGTTCCTGTGAGAGTCGCCAATGTAAGTGAAAGACCGAGGAATATTAAGAAAGGAGAAGTGTTGGCAACTTGTACTCAGGTAAACTGCATCATCAGAAGAATTGATTCCTCCGAGACTGTGTCTTCTGAATCCTTGACTTCGAAATTAATTGGGAGTGCAGCATTATCGAAGGATCAAAGATACGCTGCGGAAAAATTGGTGGACGACTTCAAGCAGGTGTTTTCATCTACACCCGAAGATGTTGGTCGCACGAGTTTAGCGCAGCATAGGATCGACACTGAGATCATCCCCCTATCAAGCAGCATCCAAGACGACTACCGTTCGCCAAGAAGGAAGAGGTTGAGATCCTCTTGAAAGAGATGCAGGAGAATGACGTCATCGAACCCTCATCCAGTCTTTGGGCATCCCCTATCGTCTTGGTCCGAAAGAAAGACGGCTCCACCAGATTTTGTGTTGACTACCGACGCCTGAATGACATCACCAAGAAGGACAGTTACCCTCTTCCACGGATCGATGACACTCTGGACACCCTTTCCGGACACAAGTGGTTTTCGACCCTGGATTTAAAGAGCGGCTACTGGCAGGTGGAGATACACCCCGACGACCGAGAGAAGACGGCGTTTACAACCGGACAAGGCTTGTGGCAGTTTAAAGTGATGCCCTTCGGCCTCTGCAATGCACCAGCCACGTTCGAGCGTCTTATGGAATCAGTGCTGCGAGGACTCTCTTATGAATCCTGTCTTGTCTACTTGGACGACATCATCATCATAGGACGCAGTTTTGAGGAACATTTGGCTAATCTTAGGAAGGTGCTGCAAAAGCTTAAGGAAGCCAACCTGAAGTTAAGCCCGTCCAAATGTAATTTGTTCCGCCGTGAGGTGAACTACCTTGGTCACATTATCTCTTCTGAGGGTGTACGAACAGATCCAGATAAGGTGTCTGCAGTCAAGAATTGGAGCCGCCCCGAAAATGTCCATCAGCTGCGCAGTTTCCTGGGGCTCTGCACGTACTACAGGAAGTTTGTGAAGAATTTTTCCAACATTGCACGACCTTTGCATAAGCTGACGGAGAGCAAACAGAAATTTGAATGGTCCAAAGAATGCGAGGATGCATTTCTACAGCTGAAGGAGGCTTTAACATCAACGCCTATTCTCTCTTATCCTCAGCCTGGAAAATCCTTCATACTTGACACTGATGCGAGCCACGAGAGCGTTGGAGCTGTTTTATCTCAAGAAATAGACGGTAACGAACATGTCATCGCCTACTGGAGCAAATGCTTATCCAAGTCGGAGCGAAATTATTGTGTCACGAGAAAGGAATTGCTCGCCATAGTTAAAGCTGTAGAACATTTCCATCATTACCTCTACGGCCGTAAATTCCTGCTCCGGACTGATCATGCCTCTTTAACTTGGCTGTTGAATTTCAAGAATCCAGAGGGCCAGGTAGCCAGGTGGATACAGCGGCTCCAGGAATATGACATCGAGATTAAGCACCGAAAAGGTTTGTCACACGGTAATGCTGACGCATTATCAAGAAGACCTTGTTCCGAGAACTGCCATTATTGCTCCCGAATTGAGAAACAGTACGGGACGACAATCCCTACTGCCTGTCAAGTTACTGCTACTTCATCATCTTCAGATCCTGATCCATGAAGTGACGACCAAGTAAGAAAAGATCAGCTTGAAGACCCAGACCTAAAGCCTATCATAGAGTTAATGGAAAAGGACAGTCGGCGACCTAGTTGGCAAGACGTTTCTATCTACAGTCCTGCAACGAAAAGATACTGGGCTCTATGGAAATCTCTCCAGTTGCGAAATGGCGTCCTGTATCGGAAATGGGAATCTGACGATGGTAAAGCATTCAAATGGCAGTTACTCCTTCCCAGATCAAGAATTCCAGACGTTCTAAAGGAATTGCACAGTAGTCCGACTGGAGGACACTTTGGTATCCTGAAAACCCTCCACAAGGTTCGAGAGAGCTTCTTCTGGAGCAAGGCGATGGATGACGTGGAGAAGTGGTGTCATTCTTGTGACGCCTGTGCTGCCCGTAAAGGACCGAAGAGAAGAAGCCGCGGGAAGCTACATCTTTACAACGTAGGAGCTCCTTTCGAACGAATCGGGATCGACATTCTTGGTCCTCTACCGAAAACTACTGATGGGAACAAATACATTCTCGTTTCCATTGCCTATTTTACCAAGTGGCCCGAAGCATATTCCATTCCGGATCAAGAAGCTACCACTGTAGCAGAGACTCTAGTCCAGAATTGGATCTCGAGATATGGGACACCCTTGCAGATCCATTCCGATCAGGGGAGAAACTTCATCTCTGCTGTGTTTAAGGGCCTATGTAAAATCCTCAAAATTGAGAAAACTCGAACGACACCACTACACCCACAATCGGACGGCATGGTGGAGAGATTCAACAGGACAATCCTTAACAATCTCTCGCTTATGGTCTCCAAAAATCAACAGGATTGGGACAAGAAACTTCCTCTGTTCCTACTGGCTGTCAGTGCTGTCCACGAGACCACCGGATATTCCCCATCACAGATGCTCTTCGGCCGAGAGCTTCGGCTACCTTGTGATCTCGTCTTCGGTCTCCCTCCAGATGCGCCTTCATCGCCTGAGGAATACGTCCAGGATCTCCAGGCCCGGTTGGAGGACGTTCATCACTTTTCACGTTAGCGAATCAACATCGCGACGGAGAAGATGAAGACCCGATACGACACAAGGTCCACTGGTTATGACTTTCAAGAAGGTGACAAAGTATGGCTATGGAATCCCATCCGACGTAAAGGTCTGTCACCCAAATTGCAGTCGCATTGGGATGGACCTTACACAAATCTCCACCGGCTGAACGACGTCGTAGTGAGGATCCAGAAGTCATCACATTCAAAACCTAGGGTTGTCCATTATGATCGGCTAGCCCCATACTATGGCCATAGTTCGTAAAGTAAATCTAAAGCTACCATGGTAATTTGTTTGTAAATTTTGTATATAACTTTTGCCTTTAATTGTCTGTAATATTACTTCATCAATGTTATTATTTCTTTCATGTTCTCATTGTTATTGTTTATCATGTTTATGATTGGTCATCATGTAATGTGTGCACCTGTAAATTTTCCCTTGCTTCCTTTCTGGGGATTGTACTGCCCGGGTCGTGCAGTCCTTGGGAAGGGGGCAATGTTACAAATCTTGTAAATAGTTGTTGTTTTTCCTGCCTTGCATCATTTTCATTAGTTTTGGTTTTATCTGACGTCATGTTGCAAAAGTATCTGAAGATATCACTTTTATCACTTGTATACCGGCCCTGTAACGTTTTGTAGTTTTTACACTTGCCCTGCATTTAATAAGCGTGACGACATTTTTCGCTCGGAGTGTTTTCTTTTTCTTTTTATTGCTAGAACTTTCTCAATGGATTATTTCAAGTTATGAATGATTTGGAATACTCCGGATTTTGCTGGAACATTATCGAAACTACGTTTCGAGTATAAAAAGCTGGCCTTGAACACAGTCAGTCAGTTGTTTTCAGATTTGATCTGGTGACTCGTTTCATTCGCTTTGAGCGGATGGTTGTTTTGCTTTTGTAATTGCTTAATTACTGTTCACGTTAGATACGTGGTGCTGAATTACTGTTGAGAGTACAGTGTACTGTTTGCTGCCTAATTGCTGATGTTTAGCAATTGTTTTCTGCTCTTATTGTAAATAGTGTACATACTTGTAAATAAATTTATAGTTACTTCCTCAAGATTGGAATGCTCATTTGAAGAAAGTTGAAGGTGCTACGGACTCGTTACAATACTTTGAATTCCTGAGTAACACACAAGGAAATAATTAAAATATTCTAATATCTCTAGTTCTAGTGTAGAACTTTTAAAGCTTTGCAACCTCTGTAATTATAATTGCGATAGGAGGCAGTTGTAGAAACAAGCAGTCCAGTGAGCAGGGTTCTACTGCAGTTTGTTAACAGCAGCAGGATGGATAAAGATACAAATAGGACATTGAGTGTGTTTCTCTTTTAACTCTATTGAAGGAAGGCTTTAGTTAAAATAGGTGAAGTAAATAAAAAAGTAAACATACTTTGAAATGAGTATGCATTTTTTTAAATTTTTTAATCATATAAGTACCCAGTACCAAAAATAAGTAGTCGAGCCCGCTTACTGGAATATTGGTTAAAAGAATATCAAGCTTAATACAATGCATTTTCAGTGCACCAAATAGTTGTATTGCATTATAATGATCCCGGATAGTGGAATCCCGCCTATTAGAATATTATTTTGTCGCAAAATGGCTACTCCATTAAACGGGCTCGAGTATATTTTGAGATTCTTTTACGCATGGTTTAAAATTATTTACTACTATTTCACAGTAAGAGTGACTTTTTTTATGAAATTATTCAGAGCCTTTTCCTGGTTATGTGTTTTTCTTCTTTTTTACCAAATAATTTCATCCCGTAAATGATTCGCACTTAAATTGAGCTTTAATTTCTTGCAGTTGAAATTAAAAAAGAACATTCGCTTTTGCACTATCTTCCGGACGTGATTACACCATAGTTAACGAGCTATTACTTTATCACTTACATTTTAAATAGTCATAAAAATTGAAGACCTGTAATACTGATGAAAAAAATCCAAAATTTGATCGGGAATTGTGATTTATTTCCACATTTATTTTGGATTACAATTTACGTTTTTAGTTGTACAGATTCCAAATGTATCAATATTTTCTCTATAGTATTTATTTTGTACTGCAAGAAAAATATTTGGTATAAGTCAATACTCCAAGTATTGAGGGGAAAATTATAGTAATACTATTATTTTTGAAATAGAGACGCACTTTTAATGCCACTTTTTAACGCACTAGATATTTTTGATGAAATCTTAGATTCGATTGGGGGGTTTAATTCATAATTTAATTAAATAATTTGCAATAAATAAGATTTTGCTTCAATGTTCATAGCTTATTATGTAGAAAAACATCAGAAAAGGAAATGTTCATGCCCAGTCATCTGTTTCTGCGGGAGAAATATTTTTTTTTTAATTTATTGCAAGTATTTGCTTGATCGTTTATTTCCTGAGAATGACTCCGTATACGGCTAGGATTATCTGAAAGGAAATTGGGTTAGTCTCTAGAGCCTACCTTTTTGCCACTATCCATGCATAAAACCGAAATAAATGCGCAAAAAACAAGCACTGGACGTATAAACGGCAGACATTCTGTCATTGCGATGATATTGCAAGTTGCCAAGAAACAAAAGCTAGAAAAATAAAGATATCAAATCATTGGGTGTATCTACTGACACTCAGCCCGTCGGGAATATGTAGATTTGACATGTACCATGCTGTCAAACGGAGGAAAGGAAACGAACAAACACACACTGTATATATATATATATATATATATATATATATATATATATATATATATATATATATATATATATATATATATATATATATATATTAGGGTGTATCGAAAAAAACTTTTTTTCGAAATTCAATTTACTAAGTTGATAAAAAGTTGCCCCTACCTGCCCACATATTCCACAAAAAATTTCAGTCTAATCGGAAATTGTTTAGGTGTTCCGCACGAAGTTTGTGAATTTCTTCAAAAATATGATTTTTTTTCTGATTTTTTTAAATGTTAAGAATAAATGTTAAAAATAATTCAAGTTGAAAAATGTACACCGCAAAGTCTGAGAACAAAATTGGGTTTGAAAAAAAGTATATTAAACAACATTTAAACCTCCCACATTTATTCTAAACTTACGTAATTCTCACCAAAACTAGCATTTTACAAGGCCATGCGGCTTGGTTAGAAACTTGTTTATGAATGTGGAATCTAACTGAATTAACATTTGAAACTGGGAATCATCTGTGATTTATGTGGAGTAAAAAGTAAAATAATGCAAACTATAAACAGAAGCTAAGCCCCTCGTCACACAGTGCCCGCGTTCTATCGGGGCCCCCGTGATGGTAAACGAAATACAGCTCCGCTAGCGTAGCTGCTTTAGGATTGCAGAAGAACATATCTTTGGTTGAGGAAACAGACTCTAAATATTTCGGACGTGGTGCTCCAGTAAATGGCCCAAGAAAAAAAAATGTAGCTTCAGTTTCACGATTTATGGAAAAAAAAAAGTTCTATTGATAAAGAACATAAAAGCTATCGGTTGTGATGGCACATCAGTTAACACTGAAAAATCAAATGATGCTAATAGACTTCCAGAAAAGTCTTTAGAACCCTCACTACAAGCCGTGGTATGTTTTCTTCATTTAATGCATTACCACTTAGAAAGTTAACGGTGACTCTTGATAGACTGACTACTGGACAAAATTCTTTTAGTTGACCGATTGGAGAATTCTAACAATATCACTAAAATATACCAGTCATGAACTTTAAGAAAATAGAACGCGTTTTACCAGAAGTTGATGTCAAAGAATTGAGTCAAAAATACTTATGGGATGTGTAAAAAGCTGTAATGTCTGGCAAATATTCTCAAAATTTAGCAGAAAGGAACAATGCAAGCTTTTCCGATGCAAGATGGCTCACGATGGCAAAGTTTTGAGGCTATACATCGCACCTAGTGATCCAAGTTCATAGTTAAATAAACTAGCAGAATTTATAATAAAGGTTTATGCTCTCTGCTTTTTTACAATCGAATCTCAGCATAAAATTATTCAGGCATCTAAACATTTTTTTAAGATCATAGATTGCAGCAAGTATTTGGATACAAATCTCCAAAATGTTATCCATTCCACATTGTAAAGAAGCCATCTTGCATGGGAAAAGCTTGCAGGGTTCCTTTCTGCTAAATTTTGAGAATATTTGCCAGACATTACAGCTTTTGACACATCCCATAAGTATTTTTGACTCAATTCTTTGACATCAACTTCTGGTAAAACGCGTTCTATTTTCTTAAAGTTCATGACTGATAGATCTTAGAAATATTGTTAGAATTCTCCAATAGGTCAACAAAAAGAATTTTGTCCAGTAGTCGGTCTATCAAGAGCCACCGTTAACTTTCTAAGTGGTAATTTATTAAATAAAGAAAACATACCACGGCTTGTAGTGAGGGTTTTAAAGACTTTTCTGGAAGTCTAATAGCATCATTTGATTTTCCAGTGTTAACTGATGTGCCATCACAACCGATAGCTTTTATGTTCTTTATCAATAAAACTTTTTTTTCCTCATAAATCGTGAAACTGAAGCTACAATTTCTTTTCCTAGGCCATTTACTGGAGCACCATGTCCGAAATATTTCGAGTCTCTTTCCTTAACCAAAGATATATCGCACCCTTGCTTCAATAGTGTTACAACTCAAAATATGACGATTTTGAATTATTGGTATCACTGGATTCAGAAAAAAAGCTCTATCAATCTCAAAAAACCGTTCTAACTTGAGGGAATTCAGTGGCCTCCAGCTAGCAGTTGATTCGGTGTAGACGATTCACTTGCTATACCCCCCCCCCCCCCCAACTTGGAACATTTATAATTTTCACGATAACGAAATATCAAATAGGGAAGGATACCAAATAACGTCTGAAATTCAATTTTAAAAGACTCTCACATTTTGTCATGACTTCCAAGCCCAGAATAATGATATCAGCGGCGGAACAGTTTTTCGCGTTTCCTGAAAAAAGCGGATTTTTGAGTTGTAACACTATTGAAGTAGGTGTGCGATATGTTCTTCTGCAATCCTAAAGCAGCTATGCTAGCGGAGCTGTATTTCGTTTACCATCACGGGGGCCCCGATAGAACGCGGGCACTGTGTGACGAGGGGCTTAGCTTCTGTTTATAGTTTATATTATTTTACTTTTTACTCCACATAAATCACAGATGATTCCCAGTTTCAAGTGTTAATTCAGTTAGATTCCACATTCATAAACAAGTTTCTAACCAAGCCGCATGGCCTTGTAAAATGCTAGTTTTGGTGAAAGTTACGTAAGTTTAGAATAAATGTGGGAGATTTAAATGTTGTTTAATATACTTTTTTTCAAACCCTAATTTTGTTCTCCGACTTTGCGGTGTACATTTTTCAACTTGAAATATTTTTAACGTTTATTCTTAATATTTAAAAAAAATTAGAAAAAAAAAATCATATTTTTGAAGAAATTCACAAACTTCAGGCCTCGTGCGGAACACCTAAACAATTTCTGATTAGACTGAAATTTTTTGTGGAATATGTGGGTAGGTAGGGGCAACTTTTTATCAACTTAGTAAATTGAATTTCGAAAAAAAGTTTTTTTCGATACACCCTAATATATATATATATATATATATATATATATATATATATATATATATATATATATATATATATATATATATATATATATATATATATATATATATATATATATATATAAATACAGTGAACTCTCACTTATACAACACCTCATTTATGCGCCTTTTTTACCAATACGATTATTTTTAATGGTCTCAGTACATTCCATATCAAAACAATATAGTATTCGTTTATGGGTCGCTCTAAAGATATATATATAGGGGAGATTGGTAATGAATGGGCCACTTTTTGGTTTTGAATTTTTGTAATTTTTTCTAACACTTTGTTTTAACTCTAAATTGGTGTTTTAGTTACTTTACTTATCTGGCTATCTAAAAAAGTCATAAAAGTTGGATTAGCACCTGTCTATAATGAATTATAATAGAAAATAAAAATTTTGAAATTTGGCCCATTCAACCCCACCTATGGGGTTGAATGGGCCATCGAAGGTAATGAATGGGCCACTAAATGAATTCAATGAAAACATGTGGATTTAATCTTTTATTTGCTGAATATGATAAAATAAATGTAGCACTTGACATGATGATACAAAATCGTACTGATTTAAAATTATATAAACATCAAAACTGATGCAATTAAAATAAAACTGATGCATACCAATTGTAGCAGAAAAATGACTAAATAATGAGATTGTAAGAAATAAATAACATCAAATATATATTTAAAAAAAATAACAGATAATACACACTATGATTTAACAAAATTGGCATGTTTCAAAAATAATATTAAAAATCACTTTCAAAAACTTCATCTTCATTTTCAAACTTGTCAAAATTCAAAAATTTTTTTTAAAATTTACTAGACATCCGGAATAAGAAATATCTAACTTAAGCTACCAAGAAAGAAAATGAAATTGTACTGTGAGTAATATAATATGAAGGAGAGAGGGGGGCTTTTTCAAGCCATGCACTGCGACCAGAGGTCTTTGTACTATAGGAATATAATATAGATCTGCAAATTATATTTAAAAGTTACCACAAACCTATTTTGACGACAGTAATATTTATCTATGACAGTCAGTTGTGTTTCATATTAATGCGAAAATCCAAAGAAAAGGAAGAAAAACAATATTTAGGTGGCCCATTCATTACCATGACATAGTGGCCCATTCAGCCCCACCTATACTTTTGGAATACATTTAGGTTTTTTGAGTACATTGAATTTAGATAACATCAAAATACATCTTAAGATTAGTTTATAGATATGGAAAGACTAGCTTATACATATGTATGCAGTGAAATACTTGGTACATTTTAGCTAGGAAATGTTTTACTAAAAAGAGAAAAACTTACTTTTCAGTCAGATTCTTGACCATGCCACTCTAGTTCGAAAATGGCTCAGCGCAAACGAATAAAAATTGGATGAGTTTAGTAGAATAAATAGCTACATCTATTGGTGGCATCAAAAAAAAATTCATGCAAATACTTTTTCATATTTTGTTAGTGGCCCATTCATCACCATGGCCCATTCATTACCACTCTCCCCTATATCACCTATGCACGGAATTTTCCGTAAAATATTTTTTAAAAAAAATAATTTTCTTAAAAAAATGAGCATTTTTCTTCACTTTAACCTTCAATCTTCTGTTTTTATTGCTCACGGAAGGCATTTTTCCGCATGAACTAGAGTTTCGAGAGAGACAATTATCTGTTATGGATCGTTTTAAGGATCAATTCGTAATTAGATATACTACAATTTTCGTTTAATCTTTATCATTGCAGTTACGTAACAGTAATTGCCAAAAACGTAGTAAAATATCCCGTTTCTATAGAAACATTCTTATTCATTATCTCATTAGAATCTATGTTGCGTTTTAGTCTTTTAAATAGGTTTGTTCCCGTATACGTCTCTCTCACTTATGCGTTTTTTCTGTTGGTGGAACCAGAATATCACTTATTTTCCGCTGTTCGCTAAAAAAAGCTATACTGATAATGTTAAGAGACTCCGGATTTTGCGTTTTTCTTTTTTAAAAAGTCCGTTTAATAGGTTTTTCTACGAACAGGTCAAAACAGTTTTTCATCTATAAGACTCAACCTTTTTTTTCAAAATGTACTTTCCAAGATGTATTTAGTTTTAAAACTGTTTAAGGTCACTCTTATTATTATTATTATTATTATCATTATTATTATTATTATTATTATTATTATTATTATTATTTTGTTCACTCTTACTGTCAAATTTTAAGAATTGTTTTTTCCGATCGTTAAATCTCATATTTATTTACAACAATTGACTATCAAAGCTGCTGGCGCTCCTCTTCTTGAAACTCTTCAGAAGTCAAAGCGCATGTATCGTCACTCAAATCATGAATTCCCTCAACATCATATTTAATACTTACTTCCGACGATAGAAACGAAAACGCGTAGAAGAAAGCATAAAATGTGTAAAACGATTTTGTTTTTTCGTAGTTGTTAATCACGAATCAAATTTACAAAATTTTGTTGTATAAAACGTGCTAGAAATGGAACTGTACCTAAAAAAAACAAGAAAAAAAATGAAGATTACGCGTTTTTAACTCTAGTTAAATGTATAAGTTTCAATCTTTAAACATTATGCGTACCGTTTATTAATACGGAAAATGCATTTGATAAACACAACAGCAAATGGAAATGATTGAGAGGCGCAACGGTTGTGAAAAGAGCAGTTCCTCAGAACTGTCTCACAACGATACAGAATGTCGACGTTTATCTAAACACCTATGTATTCCTAACCGACAGTATTACACTACAAAAATTGAACTGTTGTTTTTACAGTATAATACCGGCAACCAAGCTTCCTATTTAAAACTGTAAAATGCACAGTAATAAACTGTAAAACTAGCAATTTACAGTTTCTTTTACAGTTTATTGCCGTAAAATTTAGCTGTATTACATTACAAAAATAACAATATAATACTGGCAGCATATTTTCCAGTTTAAAACTGTAAAATGCACGGTAATAAACTGTAAAATTAGCAATTTTATTGTTTGGTACTGTAAAATTAGGAATTTGACAGTTTATTACTGTAAAATTAGCAATTTTTAGTTTATTGTACTAAAATTAGTTGTATTATACTGCAAAAACTACATTCATTTTTTACAGTGTAGACGCATATTCTCATTTTTCAAAACTGGACAAAATGGGATGTTTCTATTCATTTATTGATTTAATTTGCATTTTATTTCTTATGTTATATGCAGTTTTTTGAATCGACTAATGTACGGGGAATCGTAGAAACAGATTGCGTGTGAGCGTGCGTTTACTTTTTTCGAGTCGAGCATCTTTAACATGTAAATATGACTCCTTTTTAAAACATTTTAGCAATTGGAAGAATCCATTTAGGACTAACAATTTCAAAAAAATATATTTTGGCCACACTGCACATTAATGGATTGGGATGGGTGTCACTGCGGACTAGTTTCCTCACTGACCAGATGTTTCATTTCTAGATTTTATTTTAAAGGAACTAGCTGCAGGTTCTTCTTTTTAAAACTTAAACCTTCATTTAAACTGAAGATGTCTCGGTCTCACAAAACCCATATTTTGACCAGCAGTGCAATATGGCTAATGTTTTTTAGAAAATTCTCTAAACCTTTCTTTCTGTTGTGAAATGTGTAGTGCCAAAGCAAATTTAAATTTTGAGCACTAATGTCATTTAACTATTCGTTTTTCCTTTTGTGTTTTTGATACTGTTCATTATCCCCTTCGACGATTTGTAGCACATCTGCACTTAGATCCCGACCACACATTATTTAATAAACTTATTTGTTTGGATGTGAACTACAACTTTTTGGAGGCTTGAACTTCTGTTGAAGAAATCTCAAATATAGTGAAACAGTTTAATTCAGCTAATCATTCATTGCTTCGTAAATATTTTAAAGATATGCTATAATTTATTTAATCTCTTTGATATAATCGAAGTCGCCGACATTAGAAATATATTCATTTATTCAACTATGCGATAAGTAAAGTTAGATTGTCCTGTAATATTCGGCGAAAAAAAGTTTATCCATATTTTGTCGCACAAAACACACAAGCTTCATTAAATATACAAGCTTATTTTTTTGGAGAAAGAACACGCCGTTGGAAATTAAACACTACTTAGGCTTTTACAAGTTCAAAGTTTTACTTTAAATGCCGTAAAATGCTAATAGAAATAAAACTGCTAATTGCACTCAAGAGACTAAAGAAACGCAAAAAGTTATGATTGAATGAAATGTTTCCTCTAAGTAGTCTTTCTAAACTCGCCCCTTTAAAAACACGTTTTTAAATAGCGAAAAGGTTTTTGAGTATTAAAGCAGTCGTTAAAAGTATCTAAGTGCAAAAGATTTTAGGTAAAGGAAATATGACTAAACTAGCTGGACCCGTGCGAAGCTTTCACGCTTGGCAGCTGTAATTCGAAAATTCAGTTTTTATTACGGTGATTTTTCGCAAAACAGGAAACGTTAATTGTTAACGTATCTATGATTTTTCCCTGATTTAAAACAAAATGAAATCATACCTTACTTTTTGTTTATATTTTTTAAGTATTAAAGAAAAAACCAAGAGAAAGCACCTGTATAAAAATATTATATTAAATTCAGTATATTTGAAAGTTTTCACAAATTTATCAGCAGCTCATTAAAAACATCTCCATATTTTCCACTATTTTTATATTAGTTAGGTAATTTAAAATTAATCGCTAAATTTGAGTACGCTCTATTCTTGCTGCTGATTATGAAAACTAAACACATCTTAAAATGATCTACTCTAAAAAAGGACATTTATGGGAAATTGTTTTTTTCTTCAATATCGTAACGTATCTGATTACTTTTTGATTTAATTGTTAAAACGTTAAAAAAAAAAAAAAAAAAAGAAAACCTCAAGAAAACTGCTTTAAAAAATTCAAAATCAATTTGAAGAGCGAAGGGACGTGGTGAGTTTTACAGATTTTAACCGAGAATTGTCATTTATGACTTGAAAATGAAGGAGAAGATTTCTAGCTTCCTTTCGTTTTTCGGAAACATTTCATTCCAAGGAGGAAAGACAATTTCCTCGTTTTTGCTCCCGGATTCATGATAATCAGTTGTAGTGGGAAAAGTTTAGTTTCAAACTTTTCTAAAATATCTGTAAAAATATATACTACAAGTTTGCTAAGGTTTTCAAAAACTCGTTTGTACAAAAGTCGTTTGTTTTGCTACTTCAGGTTTTTTAAACCCGAAAAACTGAAGTTCACTTTTTGTGGACACATGTTTAAAGGGATTTTTTTTCCTGGTAAAAATATATTTTTCTTATTTATGTGGTTTTTTTTTTTTGGGGGGGGGGGGGGTTTGAACAAAAACTTCTTTGTTTTCTCTCAGCTGCTGTTAATATACAAGGAGGTTAAAAAATAACTTGAGGTGTTAATGCCCTCTGGAGAGTAAAGTTTTGGATGAAACACAATCAAACTTATAGGTGTACAATGTGCAACTAGATGATGGGTACACATATAGTAGATGATAGGTTTCAATTTGTGCGCTGCACTGTTTGGCATTTTATTCTTCAGTATTCACCAAACGTGCAGTGTCAAAAAACCCTTTTGACGACTTTCGACACTCTTATTTTACTGTTATAATCAAAATTACAAGGGTTACTACTGTACGCCCATTTTTTGATCGCAATTACAAACCACAATTCAGTATGGTTGCAGCTCCTGCCTGTAGCTAAAACCTTTCGATCAAAAAAAAAAAAAACGGTGCTCAGTGTGTGCCCAAAGCACGTGTAAGTAAAAAAGATTATAACTTTTTTTGCCACAGGAAATGCTGCAGAAGCAAGCCCACGTGTCATTACTCACTTAAGGGCTGGTTTCCTAGAATCGTCACCGACGCCGGGCGCGACGCACGCTGGAATCAGAAGCAGTTTGATTGGAGCGTGGCGTGAAGCGAAGTCAATCTGCGGCACAGGCGCATGCGCAGAAGGCGGCGGCGTCGCCAGAGATCGACGATTTCCCTCCTAGGAAACAGTGCCTTTAGATAAATTTCCGCGCAAATTCTCAGCGTTGTTGGTGGTAGAAGAGTCAAAAGTATCGCATTTGTGGAAAAGTCCTTGTTTTCTATTATAGCAGAAAACGTGAAAAGCAAGTCGTGCCTTCCACAATGTTTACTCAATTGGGAGTTTGATGCTTGTTTTCAAGGACGAGCGCCAACAATACAGAAGTGCACTATATCTAGAATGAAAATGTTTTACTTCAGAAGCTAAATTCTAAAGAAAGGCAAAACATTTGTATGATTGTTGTTCCGATTGTTCACATTTAGAGATCCAAGCTCATATAGTGTAGCGAGGACGAATCAAAGCAAAAAAACAATAATAATAATAATAATAATAATAATACTAATAATAATAACATCTCGCATGAAAAATGATGTCCAAGAATAGACGAATAAGAACTTGACTTCAATAAAATGTACCATCCTTTTCGTAAGCTGAGAATAGCTCTGACATGGAGAGAAATCTCCAAAAACATTTTGCCCATGATAGCCGCTGACGAGCGACCAAAAGACTTTTCCGGCTCACGAATTTGATGATTACTCATCAAATGTACTCGGTAAGTGAAGCCATGGTGGACATAATAATAAAGCTTTGGACTAGTAATTGGAGGGTCACGGGTTTGATGCTGATCGTTCTGAGATCATCCGTGTTTTCTAGCAGTGACTGGTGCAGGTTAAATCTGATAAGGTCGCAGAGTCCTCCAAGTTCTAATTCCAAATCACTACATCTGGATGTGCTAAATCAGGGTAGCTTGGTTCCCTGTCTGGATCTAAAATCAGCGTTGTCTTTCGGTCTCCGTATAGCTGGTTAAACCGTAGGTAGTATATACTAGGACCCTGGAGTGTACAGCATTCGGCATGTATTTGAAGGTTTCACGCTTGAATTCTGAGACCCTCCGATTCTGATGCCTTATCAACTAGACTTTCTACGAAAAGGCAATCTAGTACTCTGTTTTTGTGACTTAATGATATAACGAATGTAAGCTTTCTTCAATTTTATACTCTTAAAAAAATAAATAAATACATATAAAATAGAATGAAATTAATGATACTTCTGAAATAGGAGCATTCGTGGACGAGAGGTAGTAGCGCAAACTCTGAGAGCTGCCTGCGCAAGTAAAGGAGGTCGTGGATTCGAGTCTTACGGTGCTCTGGGATTTTTTTCTGTGTGAAGATTCCCAATCTGTGTTATGATATATGTGCTTTTTAGTACTCAAAGTATACTACGCAGTAGGAAAACACCCGTATCAATAAAAAAATGTGTATTAAAAATAAAGAAATAAAAAGCTTAACTTAAGATAACGAATAGAAAGTTTGCTTTTTTTTATTTTTCCAAAAACTAAATTTTACTACTAGTTTTATTAGATTTCTCTTAACGGTCTGGTTTTGTAAAACGCAAATATATGCTTTCTTTTACTAGCCAAATCTTTAGAATTCTAACGAAGTAGATTTCCGGGAGTATATTGCTTGTAAAATTACTATTTTGGTATAAAAATAATGAACGAAGTTAAATCGATACCGAAAAATCGTTAATTAAAAAATCGCAAGAATTTGCATACCTCCTATTACGTTTTGAGATGGCAGCTCGCAAGTTCCCTCACGTGCCTACATTTTGAATATATGTAAGCAGATGGTATGTTTGCGTGTGGCTGAGTGCTAAATGTAATAAACGGAGTTTGTGTACAGTACATGTTTTTAAATTTTTTCGGATCAATTTTTATATAGCCGCTATTTAGCTTTTAAACATATAAAAAAATGGAAAAGGATAAAGTGAATCAAAAACGGATTGTACCCACTTCCACTTCAGAAGACGAAGATCTTGTTTCAAGAAGCGTTGAAGATTCTAAAAAGCTAAACGACTTTGCTTCGCAAAATCAAAAAGAAGTGTCCATTGCAAAAGAAGTGGATGATTCTAAAATCCAAGAAGATTCGAAAGATCCAACGAATCGGTTCGACTTTAACTCTGTGTCTGCATCTTTTAATGAGTTAGAAAAATCTTTCGAGATGGTATCGAAGTGTTCTTTAAACGGGTCTGCTGCAAACGCTGGAATAAAAAACATTTCAAAAGAAATGGAAGCTTCTGCAAAACCAGAAACTTCAAAGCCTGCCAGTAATCTGCTTGATGATAGTTCAACACCCAGTTCTAATGGCGTAAATAGGTCCATCGAGACGACAACAGAAAGTTCCTCATTTCTTGAGTTACCAGAGTTGCCTTCTTTTTTTAAACCCAAATTTAAAATGTCTGATTTCTTCCGTGGATCATCAAATGCCTCGAGTAATGAAACATCACCTCAGCAGAGTCTGAGTGTTGAACATGGAAATGTTAATTTAGACGAAAGTGAAATTTTTGTGATGGAAATGAGCGACGAAGAATCTTCTTCGACCCACGAAAAAACGTGCAGTAAGAGTTGCAAGTTTCCAACAAGAACTCGAGATGGACATGCAGATGCATCTGCTCCAGTAAAGCGTGAGTTTTTGTTGGATTCAACTCCCAAATTCGCAGAACCATTGCAAGAAGAAGTTTTTGAACCTCAAAATAGCCTTTTATTAGACATTCATAGACCGCTATTTTGTAGGGAAGATTTTAGCAATGCCGTGTGGCCGGCAATGATGCGAAATGGATCTGGTTTTAGAATATCTCCAGACAGCGGAAACACATCGGGAACTTCAAACGATGGAACCCAAGAAGTGCCTGAAAATCCAAGTCGGAGTGATCCTTTAATGAATCTAGAAGTGCCTGAAAATCCAAGTCGGAGTGATCCTTTAATGAATCTAGAAGTGCCTGAAAATCCAAGTCGGACTGATCATTCAATGAATGTAGAAGTGCCTGAAAATCTAAGTCACAGGGATCATTTAATGAATTTAGGCAAGAACATAGCAGAAAGGGTTAACGAGTTTGTAGAACGCAAAATAGGTAATTTCGGCCCTTATTATGAAGTTTTTCATGCAACCATTTACGACGTTCATATTGCAGAAGTTTTGAAAAGAATGAAGAACAATCATTATTTATCAAGCAGAAACGAAGTAAGAGTCCACTTTCATAACGTATACTTGTATTTATTTAAACCTAGTAGCTGAATATTACTAAACATTTGTCTTAATTGGATTTTTTAAACAGAAATAACGCAGTATTTTTCTATGTGTAAATTGACAAAGCATTAAGTAACTCAATTATGTGTGTTTTCTCTCCCTAAAATATTCCACGAAATCTGCTTTTCTCAAAAGAGTAGTTTCTTTATAATAGTATTTCACCTTCATTAATTTAGTTCAAAAAATGTTCCCAACTTACTAAAACACCTCCTAATTGGTACGAAAGTTTAATTCTTAAATAATATAATAATTTCAAGAGATGTTTTAAAGTTAATATTTTTATAGTTGAATATACATAGTTTATTAGTTTCTTCCACAGTTTACTGTTTTCTTAATAAATCATAGTTTTAAAATCTTAAAATACTATTTGTTGTTCAATTCTGTTTCTTTTGTGTTAAATTTTAACCGGTGAGATGTCTAACACTCCTGCAAAACTTAAACTAAGTTTGTACGAGATTGCTCTAAGTCCACCTATCTTTTTTAGAGCCAAATGGAAAATGTCCGAGCATAACCACCTTACCACCACTTGCTTACCACCTTTAAATTAATTATACCCATGTTATATAATGTTGTTAATTATTTTGTCCCTTAATATTTTTATAGCAATATCATGATCTCTGTATCTACAAAGTTTTTAATATTTACTAATATTGTGAGTCATTTGTAATTGTAGATATATTCACTCTTACGGTGTTTCGGTAGAATTTAGGTGAATGAATAAAGTACAAATCATTCAATGTTTTCTTGTAATTTGCTCGTTTTTGTGGAGAATACAAGAAATAAGTTGAAATTGTATACTCCTTACTTCGTTATATACACGGCGAAGAAAATCACTCACCAGTTAGAGTAAAACTCAAAAGTATTTTACCACTGCTCATATGTGAAAGACTTATTAAATAACTTTAAGTTTTAAGGGACCTTGAGACCTCCTTACAAAATAGTGCTATCATTTTTCAATATATGAAAATCAAATTTTGCATAATCATACCTAAGAGTCGTCCAAAATTGATGTCACTCTTTGAGGAGGAGGACGCTCATGAAATTGTGACACCACGATTTTAAATAAAAATATTTTCAATGAAAAATAGTGTGACACGTGCCAATTGGCTTAGAAGGGTAAAGATGTTGCTGGGCACTCCATAAAAAAGAGGGAGGGGGGATGTTGAGAAAAAAATGACGTCAGTAATGGACAGCCCAAAGAAAAACAAGCTAATCTGAACATAACTTTATATAACTGACTGAAATTTATTTATTTCAGGAAGATCTCAAAATATTTGGTTACTGCAGGTACTTATTTGAAAAGGGTATTAGATTTAAGGTAAGTTTCGGAAGTTTATTATTCAACAGAGTATGGTTTAAAATAAAATGAATTATTAGTTTTTTATTGCTAAACACGTAAATATTTTGTTCTATTTACAACAAAGCAAAAAGCTATTGCAAAAAGCTATTTTATAAAGTTTTTTTTCGCCTTAAAAACTAAATTATACAAATATTTGAAAAGAGGCGTTGTTCAATTACACGAAATTTATGTCATTGATTGGTTTAGTAGCCACTTTTGCACAAAATACCGCTGCTACTACGTTTTACAAGTACGGTCCATTGCAACGGATTAAACCTAGATGTTTACTTCTAAACGAAATGTAATGAGGTTGAAATTGTTTTTTGATGTTGGAAATACAAACTAAAAAATCAAACCAAATTGCTCTCAACGACTGAAACATATCCACTAGCTTAAATTTTTATTTGTAATTATGCCCTTTGCAGTGGATCTTTCAATTCAAAAAAAATGAAATGTTTTTATATGATCTAAGCATTTAAATTAGTTTTCATTTATGTTATATATTAAACTCTAAAATATTTCCGTCCTAAAATCAAACCACAAAACATTGTCCTTGAGGTAATTTTAAGCTATCGATGAGAAGATTTATTCAAAATAAGTTAAAATTGAGTGCTTTTAAGGTTTTTAGGTTATTTTGTCTATCGTAAATGCGAGCTTAATGCCGATTAATGTCTTTTAGTCTGAGATTGGAATCATGTTTCAGGTATCTTTCGAAAAAATATATACAGGGTGTCCACTCTAATCGTGGACCAATAGCTAATTTCTAAACCGTTAGAGATAAGCATATAGTTTATTTAGGAAAAAATCTCAAAATTATGAAAGGAATTTTGGGTCTATTCAATGTTTTTCAAAAAATCAAATTTTGAAAGAGTTACGAAATTTAAATTTTTATACAGCCCCCCAGTCCTATCAATCATATTTAGTAAAACATTCTTGACACTGTAACGTTTAAAACCAAAAAAAAATCACTCTTCTACCACAAAAATTGACCGAGTTATGACGTTTTGAAAAATCAAGATTTTGCATTGTTTCATGACGTCATCGAGAGATCGCTTAAGGGACCGTATGCGAAATCCTTCAAAATCTTGATTTTTCAAAACGTCATAACTCGGTCAATTTTTGTGGTAGAAGAGTGATTTTTTTTTAGTTTTAAACGTTACAGTGTCAAGAATGTTTTACTAAATATGATTGATAGGACTGGGGGGCTGTATAAAAATTTAAATTTCGTAACTCTTTCAAAATTTAATTTTTTTAAAAACATTGAATAGACCCAAAATTCCTTTCATAATTTGGAGATTTTTTCCTAAATAAACTATATGCTTATCTCTAACGGTTTAGAAATTAGCTATTGGTCCACGATTGGAGTGGACACCCTGTATATCAACTTATTAAACAGTTGATTTTATCAAGAAAATGCATAAAGTTACAAATTTAGCAAGTTTTATATTATGGAATTTTAATAAATAGTTATGGAACTGTTCTGAGACTTAGATGATTTTTTTTTAATTTAAAATCTTATTTTTAAACTATTCCACTTGTTTATGGTGTTTAAGAGTAAAATTGAGGCAATGCGGAACTTTTTAAAATAGAAACATTATGTGCATCAAATGCAGTGTTTTCAATGCTGATTTTAATACATCATATATCAAAATGTAAGCAAGTCAATCAATCTACAGATATAGCTGTTCTAACAACAATTTGGTAGATTCTTCATATACTTTTACATTGGGCTACTTGTAAAATCATGCTCTAAGGTTTCTGAAGCAGAACAATCATAAGATGAAGTTTTTGAATATAAGAAAAATCATTGCATTAACACCTTAAAATAATAACCATTCAACTATGTAAAATAAGTTATGCTATTTTCTATTTTTCCTTCGCAAGACACACATAATATTTTGCCACTTTTCAAGAGTTATCATTGGAGTGAAATGACGAAAGCGAAACTTCGTATGAGTAATGTGAAACTTCATTGATACTGATTTCGAGTAGCAATTGAGCTTTTTCTACCCCCCCCCCCTCCTTCCCAAAAACCGTTTTCTTATAATATCCATGCTCAAAAGTAAATTTGTTTACCTTCTTAATATGTCATCAACCCAAAATATCACTTGATATTGCTAGAACCATTGGTAACTATTATCGAGTGATCAAGTTGCTTAGTGTGTGGCATGCGGCCCACAAGGTGAGAGGTAAATGTGGAGCGTGGCGTATGTTTATCAAAATCTATTGGCACATGCAAAAAACTTTAAAAATCTTCGTTAACAAGTCATAAGTATTTAATTTAAACGATATTTATAACTTTTGATTCAAGTTAAAATTGGTTTTAGAACATTTTAGTTGGTAGTGAATATTTTGCACCACAGCTGCAAAAAGAACACAACTCAACAAACGGCTTTTTAGAGAACGAAGGTTTTAATCAAATTCTCAAATATATGTATGTAAAATACCATATACATTTCATCTAAACCGGTTTGACTGGTGGTCTAAAAATGTACATTTCTGTTCGTCCAAATTATGAAAATATTGTCGCACTAGTAATCTCAATCACAATATTTATGCACACTAATTTGCTCATTTTCTGACAAATAGCTTAAATTTAATATTTAATTTAATATGTTGTCAAATTTTTCAAATATTCAGCGTTATGTTTTCAACTATCTTTTTTCGGTATGTAATGTCCTTGCATGCAATAATTTTTGCCTTTAAAAGAATTAACAAAAAACTTTCCACTTATAATCTGTATCATTTTGAAATAAAATTTGGTCATAAGTTAAAGATAAAATATTACCTTTCTTTTATAATTGGAATATTTTTATTAAGGTTGTAAATAACGAGCAAGGCACATTATGTGAAAACCATCCAGCACGGATTTTTGTTCCGTATGAAAATTATCTTCCTGGGTAAGTAAACTTTATTTTCTCATTTTGCGTATTAAAAAATATTGCACGCTATAGAAAAATCAAATTATCGTGGCAAAATTAAATAAACACAGAAACATGACTTGAGCAATTAAAAAAATAGTTAAGTGAAGGGCCGTAGTTAAAGGATGGGTTTTTAGGGTTCAAACCCCCTCCGAAAATTTCCAAAACTTTTACAAAAATGCTTCATAGTTTCTAACTGAAAAAATATTATTGCTATTTTATTTTACAGGGTGACAAGAAATAACTTGGACACACATCGTACATTATAACTTTGTTGCTAGTGAAAACATTGCGACCAAACTTCAAAATAAGTATGAATACATTCTGTTGTCTAATATATTTAATATTTTTCAAATTGGCTACCGTTAGTAATAATTCAGAGCTTTAGACGTGTTACAAAATTTTCGGCTTCGGCCGCAACTCACTCATTGATATTTTACCGACTTTCCTTCCATAAGGATTTTTGTAGGGATGCCAAAGTTTTATCAGGTTTAGTACACACCCTTTTCTCCAAGATAAACCGAAGAGAATAATCCATTGGGGTTTAGTACACACCATTTTCTCCAAGATAAACCGAAGAGAATAATCCATTTGGTTTAAATCTGTGGAATACGGGGGCCATTCTTGAGCTCCAATGAAGTTCGGAAAATGTGTTTTGCATCAATCTTGAATGTCTTTAGCTCTGTACGAAGGTGAAAAATCTTGTCGGAAGGATCATCTTTGGTTTTCAAAGAACTTTTGCGACCAAGCTAAGGCAGCATCTTCCAAAGTGGGTTTGCGGTATGTTCGCTAATTATTTTTTATCCCTTGGATCATCAAAAACAAGTGACGTTTCCCCAATAGCACATATCATACACCAAACCATTGGAAATAGGGGTCGTTGACGCCGCCAACAATTCAATAAGTTCCAGGTGCTTCTGATACACAAACTCTAACATTATGGATATTTTGAATTTGTTCAATTGAGAACAGTTTTTAATCTGTGAAGACTAATATTTTTCATCGATCATCAGCTGCCCGCTTTAAGTTTTTTTCCTTTTTTAAAGTCTTGTGCGTTTGTTCTTTGCGGCTAGCTTTTGAGCATCTTTTACTTTGTAAGGGAGACGACCAAGCTCAACTATTACCATTAAACGAGTGGTTTCTATTTTGATTAGCACCCCTCTAGCAACCTTTCTCATTGAAATCCTAGGATTTCGTTAAACTCGCTTTTTGATCCCTTTCCGGTCGCTAGATGTGTTAACTGTGCGTTTTCTTCTTCCTGACCTGTCACCATCATGTTTGGGTTTGTTTAAAATTTTAATTGTGTAGGAAACCGTGTACTTAGCCACTTTCAATAGTTAAACAATTGCACATTCTTTCGTTTCTTGCTTATGTAATTCAAGTACGGCAGATCGTTTGAGAACCATAATGGTTATCCCAACTAACTTACTCACACCTATTTAGTAGCTTCCTAGGATCGATTCCCTGCCACAAAATCATTAAAATTTCAGTAATATTTACAAATATTTGTTTTGAAACTTTGTCCAAGTTATTTCTTGTCACCCTGTAATTTCCTTATTTACTTTGAAACTGCATTTGAAAAATTAAATCATTATTATTGAATAATTGTACAAATTAAGTGTTTTATATGGAGTATTCATTTTTATTGTAGTTATCGCAAACATAATTTCTGAACAATACACCTTTCCCTTCAATTTTTAATACAACAAAAAAACTAAATTTTCCCCGAGTTTATATGTCAAATCTGCCCTTGAGCCCGATTTTGCTCTAACTTGGGGGATCATTTTGGTGTCGAATAAGAAAAATTTAGCCAAATTTTTAGCTCTCTATTTCAAACGACTTTCGAGTTTTTTCACAAAACCCGACCCTACGTTTTTATTTTTTTTCCCGTAGAAAAATTCAAAATTAATGAACGGTGATTTTTTTTTTCCGCATTCTTAGGAATAAATAAATGAAAAAATATTATGGTCATAATGTTTGAACGAAAAGCTGATTTTTGGCGCCAAAAATAAAGTTAAAATATTTCTTTAATTCTTTTCTGAAAAGTGTCAAACACCAAATTTTGTCAGAAAGTGTCTTTTATACTCTTTTATACTCAGGAATTTTTTTGAAATGGTGGAACAATATGAAAAAAATCAAAAATTACTTTTATTTTTCATAATTTTGCGCTTAAACAAAATTGCACGCTAAACAACTTGAGCCTGCTTGAACTGCGTCAATAAAAATCGTCTGCAGAGTAAAATATCGTCTGTCTTGAGAATATTTTTGGGTTTTAGAATTTACAAAAAATTGTACAAAAACTGTTATTTCATCTTTGCTTCATTGTTACATAGCATAACGGCTAATCTATCCCACTGAAGTAAGTGAAATAATCGTATTCTTTCATAGATTTATGAATTCATAACTTGTACTTTTGATTCCGGAATGGATTCTAACGAAAGATGCATTAATTGTGATATTCATTTGCGCAAAATATTAGGCTATAAAAAGTTATTTCGACAATCGATAAGGCTAATATTGCATCAGAAAAAATAGAAAAAGTCCTAGTAAATGATATTTTTTGTTGCAAATGTCGACCACTTATAACCGGACCAAATAAAAAAAGAAATACTGATGATTTATCTGAGGAACAAGTGAGTACCGAAGATCAGCCAACTTTTTCGCAGTCTTCTACTGTCTCAACTGTATCGTCTACTGAAGATCCGTCATACGTATTTGAAGAAAAAGTGAACGAATTTGTGGAATTGGGATTTCCTCGAATCATTTCTACTCATCTTTATTGCTGCATTTGTGGATCATCATCAAATATTACAACAGTTCCATGTGAAGCTCGCAAACAAGTATTTTCAAAACGACGAATCTTTATTCCAGAAGGAAATCGGTGCTGCAAAGATCATATCATAAAGCGGCGATTCTATGATGAAAAAAATCAATAATTTTCGAATATATTCGAATACCAGTATATTTGAAGTTCGTGATTTGGAAAAATTATTTGGTTGAATATCTATTGATAGTGATTCGTTCATAATTGATAAAATTAGCGATCTTTCGTTTTCAGAAAAACAGCTGGAGATATTTACAGGCCTTACGTGGGAAAACCGTTAAAACTCAGTCAAATGTTAACGTCGATGAAAAACTATATTTTCTCGTAATGTTACTCAAGCTCTTGCTGTTTTTTTATTCGAATTAAGAACCGGAAATTCGAACGCAACACTTTCCTCAGTTTTTGGTTTAGCTTGAAAACAAATAGTATCGGACTACTGTAAAGAAGTGATATCCTCGTTTGAAAAAGATGTTTCGACTCGATATTTTGGAATTGATGCCATCAGTAGGAAGACATTACTCACCAATACCTGAACTACTGCTAGGAGAATTGTATCAAGTAAAAGATGACCAGTTAATATTTATCTGTGATAGAACATATATTCGGCATCAAAGTTCAAATAAAGAATACCAAAGGAAGTCATATTCTTGTCAAAAGGTTCCTTTGTGGGGTAAACCATTTACGATATGCACCACAAATGGTTTTGTCATAGACATGCTTGGGTCATACACTGCTAATATGAAGAATGCAGAGATTATGCGAGTCATCTTAAATGATCCTAATGGTCTGATGAAGTTACTTAAGAAAGATGATACTATTGTAGTTGATCGAGGGTTTCGTAATGTGACAGGATATTTGAAAGACTTGGGATTTAAGGTTTTGATGCCGAACTCTCAAAAGTAAACAAAATTGTAAAGCCTACCGAAATATTGAGTCGTATATTTATTGATGAAAAAGTTAATGTCGTTGTAAATGAAGACAGTGATGAAGATTAACCTTACTTAAAATATCCTCATAAATATTTGTTGAAATTATTACATCGAATGTCAGTTATTTACAAAAAATGTTATACTATGGTGGATAAATTAATAATAAAACTATTTTAATTATCTAAACTTTTATCTTTATTGGATAGATAAATTATTTACCATAGCAAAAAAAAACATTTTTTACGTTGCTAATAACTTATGGTTTTCTTCAGGTTTTTCCTGTGATAAGAATGCATCGTTTAGAAAGTTAATTTTAATGAATTTTTTACCAATAAAAATATTTATATTTTTTCTACATAAAATTATGGGGAAAAACTGTTTAATTTGAAAATACAAAAAATAAATAAATAAATGAAATAACTCAGCAGGCGATTTTTTACTGACTTAGTTTAAGTTGTTTAGCGTGCAATTTTGTTTAGGCGCAATATTATGAAAAACAAAGTAATTTTTAACTTTTTTCATATTGTTCCACGATTTCAAAAAATTCAAAAAAAATCCTGAGTATAAAAGACACTTTCTTACAAAATTTGGTGATTGACACTTTTCAGAAAATAATTTTAAAAAAATATTTTAACTTCATTTTTGGCGCCAAAAATTGGCTTTTCGTTCAAACATTATGATTATAATATTTTTTCATGTATTTTATTCCTAAGAATATGGAAAAAAATTACCGTTAATTAATTTTGAATTTTTCTATGGGAAAAAAAATAAAAACGTAGGATCGGGTTTTTTGAAAAAACCAGAAAGTCGTTTGAGATAGAGAGCTAAAAGTTTGGCTAAATTTTTCTTGTTCGGCACCAAAATGATCCTCCAAGTAAGAGCAAAATCGAGCTCAAGGGCAGATTTGACATATAAACCCGGCTATACCCTTTGTAAGTAGTAAACTATATTTAACACATCTTATAAATGTCGTAAGATAGACATTTTTAAAACTACTCCTGCGAATGCGCGTATATGAGAGAACTCATCTATCCGTTTTTTTTTTCAGTAAAAAGATAAGTCATTTTTTTTTCATGTTGCTACCCTTTTAGCATATATTGTAATAAATATCAATAAAATATAGAACATAAAATGAAATTAATATTGACTTTATAGATTGCACGACAAATAGGTTTGGTAAAACCATCCCCGAAACTAAGGTCTGGTTACGGCACTGTTTAAGCATATAGACTAAACCATGCAATAGCATATTAAAAATATCTAAATCGCGGCAATAACTGTTACAGCTTTTATAAAATTTTAATCAACAAAAATTACCAACATGATAAACTTAATATACGAAGTCATGTTTTGTGAATATTTATTAAATTTATTTATAAACAACTAAGACGAAATTGCAACAACAAATTAAAAATAATATCTAGTTAAAAGCCATATGGGTCAAATTGTAGGTTTGCTGCTCAATAGTTTACGAAAGTTTAATTTAGTCTTATTTTCTGATTTAGTGTCATAAACACCTTTTAAACACCCTCATAAAACTCTTAATGTTCAGGTTGGAACCTAAGATCCTTGAGGAACTCTCAATCCAACATTCTGGGGCTACTTGCAGAGACGGATTTATTGCGCCGACAATCGTTTTCCAAAGATACCTAGACGGTGTTCCGCAATTCATTTGTCGATGTGCAATATTAGCTGAGGAGTCTGCTGAGTGTAAAACTATGAAAGGTAAACCATTAATTTTCCTACTATAAGAATGAAAGTTTCAAAATTTTCTTTTAATGCAAATAGGTTTACATTACGTCTGTATGTTTAAATAGAGGTCAAAGAAGATCCTGGCTCCTTCGCACGTGAACTGAAACACATAAAGTAAGACTTTTTTTCTCTAGATGCTCTGATACCCTGACTTGAAATTTGAATCGGAATATTTTATTCACCCGAAACTTACTCTATACTATTCTAAAACTCTCTCGTACGTAAAAGATTTTTTAAATGTCTTGCAGTGAAATATTTCATGTTTTTAATATTAATGACACATTTTCATTTATTTTAATTTGTCATTTAAATGTTACTTCGAACACAGCGGGTCGGCTCATCTCTTTTTGCGTTAGTTATGCCTAATTTTTACTTAGAAAAGACCGGTACAAACTTGGTTTCCAGAAAAAAAACTTAAAAAAACAGTTCGTTTATGTGTCGAGGGAGCAGAAAAGTGTTGTGTTGGTTTACTTTTCGGAAACTTTCTAATTTTTCTAATTTCCAAGTTTACGCGATTAAAATATACATTATAATGGTGTAAGGCTTAGTGCATCGGAGAAAATGCGAAAAAAAACCATGCACCATTTAAACATTGAAACTAAATTTTGCCTTTTTTGTTCATGACATCGAATTTAATACAGGATGACTTGAAAGCTAATACAATGGTTAAGAGAATTACTAAAGAATATCGATAAGTCTCATAAGCGCTGTGTAAGTACGTAATCAGCACCACATCTTATAAGAGTGATTCTTTGTAAACTCTTAATTGGCTTTCCAGACGAGTACTTTAAAAATAATTAAGAATAATAAAGTAGTTATCCCTCTTAATTCAAGTAAAGCATTAATACTTTGTAGGCCGATGGTATTTGGAGCGATAAACAATTTAATTTTTTCTAGAAATTATCTAAGTCCTAAAAGCGCAATTTGGCAATTAATGTCTAAAAATAGAATAATGCAAGTGTATTTTTTTCTGAAATACGGTCTAATTACGTATTTCGAAAACTTAATGACAATATTAAGTTCTGTCTTTAGTTTTTTCAAACAGTCTCCTGCCACCAATTCAAAGCTGCATTAAAAAAAAATATTACTTTTGCAAATTCTTTTTGGCATGAAGTTTAAAGTAATCAGTGTGAATATGTCGAAATTGCCGAGAACAATGTTGAAACGCAACTTTATTGAGTTTCAGAGCCATATTTGTGATGAATCTATGCATCTTGTTCGTTGTAAAAACAGGTCTTTGGTAAGTAATTAATCTTAAATACTATGTCTCATAGTTAAACTATGTCCATGATTTGTGTCTATATGTATTTCTAATTTCGCAACAAATTATGTTATAATAATTTTGCAAAGATTACGCAACTAAGTGAAAATACAGTTCCCTGCCTTGTGATACTAGGCTTGCCTCCTGTCAAGATTTATCAGAAAACAAACTTCAATTGGCCCGCTTTAGAACCAAAGTAATAGATTCATTTCCTGAGCAATAGTATTTGAATTGTACGAGCATTTCAAAAAAATATCAGAACATATTCTGTATGGAAAATGAGTTTACAGAGAATCGCCTATAAACAAAAATTTCCTCTGCTGCTACGGAGATGTGGTTCATTCATTCTTCGTAACCCGGGTTTTAGCTATTAAAGTACATCATTGTAAGCCAGATTTCAGTCGCTAATATCCGTACTTTTAAGCAAAAAAGTTTATACCGTTTCCTTGTTAGAAACTCTATACAAAATTAAGCGGAAAATGGGAATTTGACATTACGATTATGAACATGGTAAAGGATTCTAGCAACAGTCATTATGAAAGGTTCTTCAACTACTGATATCGCGACTATAAATCGTAATTAAAAATATAATTTTTTTCCTGAAGTTATAAAGCTCTTTATGATTTTCTGCCAGTAAAATTAATAAGGACTTAAATTAAAAGAAAGGTAAAATTTCTCCGAAAATAATTAAACTTCATTTTCTAGGATTAACAGTGAATTCATATCCGATGGAACTTCAAAAACTGCTCAAATAATGTTGTAAGTTATATTTTCATTATGTGACAATAAAACTAATTTTAAATGAGATTTCTAATTGTGTTATCAAATATTTTGCAAAACATATCATACAACGCCACTTATTATTGTTCTGTATATTCTTGCATCTTAATCTGAAAAAATTAAAGATTTAACGTAAATTGAATATTATCTAAAACAGTCTAGACTTGCTAAAAAGTTTACTGGATTTTCATTGTTCATCTGCGCGATGAAAGTTTTTTTTTTTTCATGCATGTATATGAAACAATAATTTAATTCAAACTTTCAACGCACTTTGGAAAAAAAACCTAAATTATCTAAATATTTTTTAAATTTTGATTGTTTTAGCTACATAAAACAATATCCATCGTGGTGAGTCATGGGTTTAGTAAAAACATTCATAAAACATTGTTTTTCAAATGCTTAATAAGGCGCCTTATATTTTAATTAACTTTTTTTGTAGTCAAAATTTTTCTTTGTGTAGAAAAATTTCATGACAAATTGATCAGCTAGTAAGTAAAATGTAACTTACGAGAAATCACTATAACGAAAAACCAAGTCTTGAAAGAACTCTTAGATAAAAATTGGAGTATGCTAACGGACTATAGAAATTCAAAAAAGGAATCATGTCTCATAATTACTAATGTATATGAATTAGTATAAATATAGCGATGTAATTTATCAGTTTCTCAGTAAACATATTTAGATTTCGTCGACGAACATAAAATATATTTCATCCTATGCCTTCAGAAAAATTCTAGATCAAAACAAGATTTTATCGTAGTTAGGTTTGTGCTTCGCAACTGTAGCTGCAGAATCCGCTTAGAAAGATTTCCGTCACATTTTTGTGAGTTCTTTTTTCAAAACTGAAATCCAGCTCAAACTCCTTAAACTTATCTTTACAAAAACAGTAAAACAACAAATGTCTATGCTTTATTTTGATATGTATCGATTTATTTAAATAACATAAAATCGGGGCAAAAAGGCAACTGGGACTTTACCTCCATTCTTCTACTCATGCCAGTTTTAACATAAAATTTGAAGGAAAAATTAACCACCCCTCACTCCCTATTTCCTTTTAAAAAAGCAATCTATATTTTATTTTTACTTACAAAAATGATTTATGCACTTAGTTTACAGCATAAGTTCGGTCGAATTTTAACCTGGATATTTAATTTCAAAATATAGCTGCATAGTTACCTAATAATGCGATTGCAGTTATACTTACTCGTAGTTTAGAGTACACTTAGTTTACAACACCAGCTCCCTTAAATTTTAAGATGTGTATTTAATTTCAAAATATAGCTACATATTAACAAAACAATGTAATTAAAGTTACTTTTTTAGCTGTTGCAATAGAATGTTTGCTTCAGTTTATTTTCTGCTTTGGTGTCGTTCAGGGACTTAAAAGAATATCAAGAAGAGGGGAAAAAGTACAAAGAATTCGGCAAAATTTTGCAGATTCCTGATCTGATGGCTGGAGATGCGAAAAGGAAGCTATGGATAAGGTGCAGACATTTTTGTAAAAACTTAGTTATTAAAAAGTGTTTGCAGGTTTGTCTTTAAATGCTTATTTTATTTATTTTTCTCTATTCCTTTAGTTTAAATCCCACAGAAAATATATATGAAGACTTTGATACGGACTTTGACATACTAAAACTACCCTTTCCAGGTGAAATTTTTTCATTTTACTGTAAAATCTAACATATTATATCTCTAGCCTGTTTTCAGTTACCACGACAGAACTCCCTTATTCCTTTATCGAATTATATGACATACCGCTCACTTTAAAGCTTATAGTGCCAGATACTGACGAAAAATTGATTCACGGTCTAAAAATTGCTATTTTTGTCAAAAAAACCTTTTCTGTTTTGTTTATGACCCATTATCTTAATAAATAGCATCCATTAGTGCAGTTATTGAGCATTGGTGCGGTTTGTAGAGCAACGTGCTTATAATGGGAAGGGTACAAAAATTGATTAGGGCCATAAAATATTTCAAAGGGTATTTTTCATTTGTAGAATTTTAAACCAACTTTTCATCATATACAGTTTTTTTTTTTTTTTCATTTTTTTGTGAGTAAACCAAAATTTTAGTAATACTTCATTAAGTTTTAAAAGTAAGACATTTTAAAGATTTTTCCCTGCTATCGGTGAAACATAAATTAACTCACAATGCTGCTGTTATTTAAAAAAACTGATTTTTGCCTTCCTTCTGTCAAGTGCGAATAGTTCGCGCGGATCAGCTAGTAAAGGTGTAATTTGAAAGTTTTATGAGCAAGTATTAGTGTACTGAGTCTGACATATACCGGGAGCTAAGCCACCCAATAGCTTAAAAAACCCTTGCTACTATGTGTTTGAAAACATCTTTCAGAAGACACACTGCTTTGAAATTTCCCTTTAAATTTGAGAAAAAATGTTGATGCCTCCCGGCTTTTTTTCTGGTTCTTAAGATTTTACTTCTGTTGTTCTCTTCATTGTTTTTACAGTTAATCGACATCGTTACACGTACGCCTCCTTGATCATTTAAAAGAAGTAAACATATTTATATTTATCGGGCAGACTTAAAATGAACTAATATCTCATTTTTAAGAAAAACCTTCCGCGTATTTACGTATGCGTCAGGTGTTCTTTGATCTTACCAAAATAGGAGTGATAGGTAAAGTAACAATAAGGAAACGAATAATAAGAAGAACTTTGAGCCGTTTCAAACCACGTAGAACGTCAGGTTATAAATATCATTGTACAAGATTTTTCATCAATTTGTATCAGGCAATCAGGGTAGCTGTAGGTAAAAATGCTGAAAGCTTTGCTGATTCCAGGAATGACACTCGCATGCATTACGTTTATCAATGTAGTTCTGCTCTGAGCTTCGGTAGCTGTTTTTGATTACAGTACCTGTGGATCTAAAGTTTAATACCAAACGTTGACTAGATTTGTCTAGAACAGTATATTATGTTTACCAAGTCGGAACCGAATAAAGAGTACTTGCCGAAACCAATAAGCGCAGAACTATCAATTATATTATAATCTTCAACTTAGCGATATTTGTACGATGCATTTGGCCACCTTTCATGCACGTTAGTATTTCTTTTATTTTTACGCGACACGAGTTTTTTCTTACTTACACAAAAGTAGGATAAAAATCACGAAAACAGATTGCCACTTTATTGAAAAAATTGTTCAAGCCAGTTGAGTTTTTTTGACTTAAGCGATATTTGTTAGTTATTGCATAGATACGTTGATTAGTGTGGAATCAAACCTGAATATTCAAGGAAATTTCAATGTTCTATGGCAGTTCATTGACCTACATCTATGAACTGCCATAGAACTTTGTAATAAGTATGATCTGATGTAATAAGTCTATGATCATCACCTCACGCCATTGCAAGTTAGCCCATGTATTTTAAAGTTACCCTAATGACTTTAAAAAATTTGTTTGCTAAACTAAAGTTTTCATTAAAAATATTCGGCTTAAGATATACAATGTCTAAGACCTATATCTTGTTGGACCTCTATCATTAAAATCTTTGAAGTAAAATAATACTGATGCTTGTATAAAACTGATGGATATACTGTCTAGGTTGTTATAGTTATGTAACATGTGATATCATTTCCAGATATTGAATTTTTTAGAAGATACCATGAGTCTGGAAGAAAAGTTGATGGAATGCTTTGGGATGGTAGCGAGATGGTAAGTACAAACTAGTTTGCAAAATACATTCAATAAAATTTTGCCAAAAAACCCCTAAGTGAAATTACAAAAATGTTTTCGAATTCAGTAAAAATACACAATTAAAAAAGGTAAGTATTCACATGCAGGCCAGTCATTTAAGAGGGTCAGGGGTGGGTGAACTGCCCCCCCCCCCGACTTTGAGAAATCAATGTGTTTATAAAAAGTGGGCGTGGTATTTTGTTTTCCGATGGAATCGCGTTTGCATCCTTTTTACCCCTCTGAAAAAATGAAATGGCGGGCCTGTTCTTATGGCACTGTTGAAATGTCTACCTCTCCCTATACCTGAATTACTGTAAATATTTAACACTGCATTTCTTTTTCAGGGATCGGACGTTGTTACCATTACTCAGAATTACATAGAAACCATCTTTACCCACTTTATGAGAGGTATGTAAAGCTGCGAAGTTTAACATTATTTATATGACTGAAAGCATTTTATCCTTCCCAAGAAGCACAACGTAGGTTATAAGTCTACGCATATTTTCATTAAAAATTGTTGCATACTCAAGTGTGTGCGTCAAAAGGTCACATATACATTTAAAGCGATTCCCCCAGTTTTCTTGTTGAATAGTAAAACATCAACAGACCATTATTTCATCGTCGTCCGAAAGCGTAACTAAAACATGGAAACCATCTTTACCAATTTTATACGAGGTATGTAAAGCTGCGATGTTTAAAATTATATGACTGATAGCATTTTATCGCTACCAAGAAGCGCAACGTAGATTATAAGTCTACTAATGTTTTCGTAAAAAAAAAGTTTCATGCTCAAGTGTATGCGTCAAATAAGGCCATATATAAAGTAATTCCCCCAGTTTTCTACGCTAAATACAGTAAAAAATCAACGGACCATGATTTTATCGTCGTCAGAAAGCGTCACTAATAAAGCGTTCGAAACAAGCGGTCTGTTATCTAAAGGCAAAAGGGTATCAATAGTTATTAGGAAAGTTGTGTATTGTAGCACAATAAAGTAATGGACTTTTTCAGGACTCCAGTGCCTTTATTTAAGTACCGAAGGATCAGGGGAGGGTATAATCTTGGGTTTGCATATGTTGGACAAAATGTACACGGGAGTGACCCCACAATAGAAAACTTATCAGTGCCTAAAATGTAGCTATTGACATTTATTTTCTATTAAAATATCGCATTTTAAGATTGTTTGAGTTTAATGTTTTTATTTCAACAGGAAATAATTTTTCTTTTTTTAGTTTTATATTTTTTGGCCATATTTGGGGTGTATTTTTCTTATTTGTACTGAATGGGGATTAGTGTTTCCGTTAAAGTACTCTCTCCTTTGTTGAAGCTGCCGAAAAACCTAACTTAAATTTTATAACGGATTTTTTTTCTCTAGTTTTTGAGTAGTGTAATGAATGTGCAAAATTTAGAGCCAATTAAATCAAATGATACTAGGCGAGAAACCCTTTTTTAAATCATGGCTTATTCGCCGCGCTTATCTTATTCGTTGAGTTCATTTCACCCCAGAGATCCCCGTGACTACCATCGAAGTAACTTTCTCAAATGTTATGGAACACCAATAAGTTTCCATAAACTTCCAAGAGAAATTCAATGACAATCTTACACATGTCTTATTAGTATATCTTTTTTTTTTTTTTTTTGTGCAGAAAAAAAGAGCATAGTGATCAACTGCGTGCCCAACTGTGATCAAGAATCTCTCTTTATCACGCTTCTGCGCATTTTGCTCTGGGCCGATGGAAAAGCTCACATAGCTCTTACTCCTCATGAAATTGTGTATTTAACTCTTGCAAATGACTGGTATTTCTCTGGGTAAGTACAATATTCTTCTAGTTATTGAAGTTTTGTCTTCGAAATAAACACTGAATGGGCAAACTAATATGAGCACCCCACAATTCAATGATGAGCCACCATTTGCCCTCAACTAATCATTTATTATTTCGTTTATGGGCTCAATAAGAGGTTGAATCTGTGCTAAAATGAATTTAAGATCATATGCGATGAATTGCGCTTTCGAACTCTTTAAAATTTAAACGTTCAGGATCTTTCTGTCTGACGTCACATTCGATATCCCATAAATTCGGATTTAGATTGTGATATGGTGTTTATGCAGGCAAACTTAAAAAGGTAATGTTTATCATGTTCTTTTAACTACTATGAACCTTGCCAGCTCTATGGCAGGGTTCATCGTACAGCAGAATGTGTCTAATTTCGGCGCAGACTCACATTCCTCATTTCCTTTCACTTGACAGCTTGAAAATGAAGGATGTAAATGAACGGTGATAGAATGTTCAGATTTCCTTTAACATTCAGACTTTGTTTGGTACGAATCAAAGTATTCATACGATAACTAAAAAACATTGTCGAAGTCAAAAAAAAAAAAAAAAATACATGCTCAACTGGTTTGATTTTTTTTTTCAATATGGTGGCAATCTGTTATTGTGATTTTAAAACTAATTTCGAATAAAAGTAAGAGAAATTCTAACGAAGTGTGAAATGTTGCGAAATTCATCGTACAAATTAATCAAAAATACAAAAATTTTACAAAAAAAATTAAATTTTAAAAACTAGAAAGTAGGGTTTTGAAATGGGGGAAAAATGTTTTCTGGTGATTCCCCCCCCCCCTAATACTTTTGAATAAACAGTTCGATGATTCGAAAAAATAAATTTAACTGAAATTGCTCAAATTATGTTTTACCTTCACTAAATATAAACGAAAAAGATCAAATATTTAAAATTAATTTCGACTTTACTGCAGCAATTACTTACTTGGAGTTTCAACAGATTTGATCTTTTCGAGAGCAGTAGAAACAACTTTTAATTGGATAAAACCCATTTCTTTTTTCAAGTTAATGTCTGTCGTGTTCCGTGAACCTTGCCAGCTCTATAGTTAAGTTCATTTTACCTCAGCATGTGTAAATCTTCGGCAGAGATACATTCCGCGATTCCCTTACCTTCATACCATAAAAATGAAAGAATGTAAATGAACTTCGATAGAGTATTCAAACGTCCTCAAACATTTGTTCTACTAGAATTAAAGTATCCATACAATAACTTACAAACATCGCGAACGTCGAAAATAATCTTAACTGTCTTGCAAGTATTTTTGCAGTATAATGGCAACCTGTGTTTTTGCGCTTTTTAGCCTACTTTTGCTTAAAAGTAAGACTGAAGAAGCGTGATAGGTGGCTTTATAAGTCACACAAATATCGCAAAGTACAGAAAAAAAAGTCAATAAATTTCAATACATTCCGAAAAATTAAAAATGGGAAAGTAGGGTTTTAAGACGGGAAAAAGGTGTCTGTTGGTCTGTCTGCCCCCTCATCCAAATCACGTTCGATTAAAAATTGAGATTCGAGCGAACTAAATTTTAACAAAATATATTAAATATTTTAAGCTAATACTGATTTTAATGCTGCAGTTAGTGAATTAAAATTTAAACGATTTACTGTTTTCGATTATAATAAAAACCCTTTAAATGGATGATGCCCATTTATTTTTTCAGGCACAATCTACCAGATCGTTTGAAGCATGGAGAAGAAGTAAGTACTTTCAAACTATTTAAAGAACTTATTTGTCTGAATAGCTGCAAAAATCATGGTATACAGTAAAAAGACTTAGATTAATTGCACAAATTGGTATAGTTCATAAATATCTAAGTCAGCATGGACCCAAGTAGCAACAACTCATCGGATTTTGCTCGGCCGTTCATCGAACTCCTCGTAAACTCATCCCATAACACACGATGACATTGTTCCGATCAGTATTCGAGCACGGTTTTCGATGAGCTACTTTTCATCGGAAAGCGATATCCTTCAGATTAACTTTCCCGATTAAAATAAGCCGAGCATCCAAAAATGGTCCTAAATTCATCGGCACGGGACTGCACTGCTCGTAAATTGCTCCAAATCTCATCGTATTTCGAGCAAAACTCATCGGATTTTGCTGCTCTGATTCTGTTTGGCCGATGAGACATATTGGAGCAATTCCCGTTGAAAACTCATAGAATCCGATCATCGACCGATGAGAATTTCATCGGGTTTCGATGAATGGGCTATGAGATTATGCCTGCAAGGGGACTCTTCAGTAGAACTACTTCTTTTTGAGTGGCAGTGCTTTTCTGGTAAGCTGATTTTGGACATTAAACGTTTTCCTCTGTTCAGGTAATTGGGAAAATTAATTGGAGTTTAAATGAACTGGGTTACTTTTGCAGTTATTTTGCGCAAGTATTCAAACTCAAATCCGCCTCGCACTTATCTTTCCCCCGTTACCCCCAAAAGAGGAAGACATTTTCCATGTCAGAGAGAGGAACACTATAACCTAGGCTGTGCTTACATTTTTTATACTTAAATGTTATACTTAGAAGTGCAAATTATCAAATTATTTCTGTGGGCTAGCTCATGACTGGGTGGCTCTTTTTTCTGATATTCTAACCGGTAACAAGAATTTTACTTATGTTTGAATGCTAATTGGTCTTAACACCAGGAATGACCTAGCAAATTCTTTACTCATTCTTACCTGACATCTGTCAGTTGCAGCTTCTAGTTTATTGTCTATTTGTCAGAAAAGTTACTTTTAAAATTGACTTATGATTGTTTTATTTGACTAATTTGGTTCACAACATAAATCTATAAACGAGTATTTTTTTTTTCTTTCCATCAAGATTATGCACTTTTGCTACAACATTCTCGAACACTTTTTCGACGACAAGTTCTCTCCTATAACGTGAGTATGAATTTTTCCTTTGACCCAAGTGAAGAAATCAAATGAGATTTTTCAATTATTTAAAAAAAAACGATTTTTATGCCAAGGGTGATGTATCAAACTTAATAGGGGCACGCTTGTTTTTTCTACTTCTCATGCTTCTAACTTAAGTTTTTAAGTCAAGCAACAAGGAAGTTTGACGTGTCTGTATCTATCGATCTATGTATCTGTCTATGGCACCGTACAGCCTAAATGGATGGAAGATTTTGAATTTTTTTTTTTGAAAGGTGAAGTGATCGATAGTGTTCTTAGCTAGGTATCGTCTTTGGATGACATTAACAAAGACATTAATTTAAAATATTTTCTGCTATTTTTGAAGTGAAAATATACTGGAAAATTTAAAACAATAGTACCAAAAGAAAAAGAAACGAAAATGTGTCTAATAAGATGTGTTTGAAACTTTCATGTTAAATAGAACTCGAATTATAACGTGTTTTAAAGCAAATACGGCTAAGCATCTGGCAGGGAAACTCGAACGGTTTTTTCAGGGCAAGCCAGAATTACTCGCAGAGGGCAGAATTTATTCATACGCACTTGACACGTATTGTTATATCTAGACAATTCACACTATTTTTATGAATTATAGCTTATGTGTTGTTTTGATGTACATATGAGACATATAATTTGAAAGTTTCATTAAAATCAATTTTGTTTTTGCGTGTAAGAGCAACGCCTCCTAAAAACCAAATACCTGCTGCTTTTTGGTTATTAACACAGAGCAAAATTTCTTCCTTGTTTCACAACGCACTGCCATCTATCGGAGTTCTTTGGGACAAGAAACAATAATGATTGGTTGATTTCTAAATTGGAATATTGTTTGGATTTATCACCATAAAGGCATCTTTGGATTGCCACAAGGTGGCGTTCAAAGGGGAGCCAATGTCTCCCGTAGCGAAGCAAATGTAGTAAGCATTTAGTATTTAGGAAGCGTTGGTAAGAGTAACAAACATCCATTCTTCTGTAAAAAATTTCACGTTTATAACGGCAGTGGGGGGGGGGGGATAAGTATCTTATATTATCTCTACCCTGTTTCCTTTACCAAGAGCGAACTTTCTTATTTCTAAATTAAATGATTTAACCTCTCATTTTAAAGATTATTGTACTGGCTGTTGGCAAAAAATAGACCAAGAGAAGTAAGATTTGAGAAAGTATGTTTTAATAATTTATGTTTTGATTTTTGAAATGTTAATTTTTTATATTTAAAGTATAATTTTAAAAACTGTGGTGTAGGGCTACGCGTGCTATGGTTTTAATGATTTGAAGTCATCCGTGGTTTAAATTCACTGACCAAAAAGCCATGTGATGGTGTAATAATCTCGGCATAATCTTCCGAATCCTGCTTGAGTTACACCACCAGCTCGGCCGTGTCATACAGATGCTGTAGTTTCATCCTCACTAGGAATCATCAGTCTGGTTTAGAAAGTAATTGAGCTGGAGGCAGCAATTATCTTATAGCAGCTAAGAGTGCTAAACATCTGGTTGTTAACGTAAAAATAGCTCACCAGCGAGTGACTGCAGCAGTGGTACGGTTCAACTCGTAAACTGAAGGCATAGCTTGAGTATTAAGTAATGAATTTCCGCCCCTAAGCCCGGGCAAAGGCAGAATAACATAAAATACAGCACCATTTTATTACGTAACAGTTCTTTTGGCACTCTTAACCGCATATCACATGTAGCGAAATCCCTTCAACTTTGCTACAACTTCGATGGGCTTCAACCGAAAGAAGTCCATCAGGATTACCACTCTCTCAAAGACAGTTGAATCGGCTAGAAACACAATGCTAACGAAAAAGTTTCTAATGTATAAGAAATAGAGATTTATAATTTTTTTAAATAAAGATGTTATAACTCACATGAAGTTATTCTCATGTTCTCATCCATGCTATGACGTCTCCCACGTGCATGTTGATATCTCTATAGACGGTCATATGGTTTTTCGACGTCATCAGGCCAAAAGATTTCTGCCTCCTGATTGGCTGATTTTTCCAGAAAGTTGAAGTCCATGCAGCTTTTTTGCGAGGAAGGAAAAACGTTGAAGCGAACACGTTGGACTCTGAAAAGTAATGCACACGAGGGTTTTCCGGTCGAAATCGCGATTCTAGCGCATCAAAGTTGTAGCAAAGTTGAAGGGATTTCGCTACGTGTGATGTGTTCTGTCCATTAGCTTCTATAAGACGATTTCTGCCTGCACTACGGTTACTGTCTAAGCCAGACTGATGATTCCTAATGGGCATAAAACTGCAGTTTCTTGATGACATGGTCGAGCTGATGGTGCATTTCATGTAGTTCTGCCTGTGACCTGTTTTAGGGCTGTAATTTACCACTTAAGAATACTACTTTTTTCAACTTCTTCATTATTACAATATTCGCTTAGTTTCGTGGTATGATCAAAGTTTTAATTTGAATGCATGAATTGCCTTCCAGCATAAGAGACAGCCACAAGGGACCCTATGCAAGTTTCAGGCCCGAGGAGAATAAAAAGCATAGAGTACGAAAACTTCAGTACGTGAAGCAGATATTCATGCGATTGTATGACGAGCATATTTTAAGAAATTCTGAATAATTTTATCATAGATTGAACTACTTTTATCAAAAAATTTATAAACTTGAATGTGTTTTAGATGCTTTTTTAAACCCAATTGTGAATTTTATTGCACTGATGCGATTGCTTTTTTGCATTATATTGAATTTTACATGCAATTTGTTTCAATTGAAATTTAATTGATTTTATTCCTGTAAATATTGCTAATAAAATGTGTCCTATTTTGTAGCCCTTGTAGTTTGAAAATTTAACTTAAATGAAACTCTAATTCCAGTTCTTTATGTAGGTCATATTTGAAGACCTCGGGGTAAGAAGGGAAAGTTTCAAAAGTTTCAAAAAAAATCTAAAAATATTTTGAAAGAAGGGTTTACGAATTCGTTTTTAAGTGTTGTTCTTTCTTAAGAAACGAAAACTTAATATTCGAATAGGTATCTATGAAACCAACTGTAATGACATTTCATCATTGCTACGTATGTGCCAGTTAAGCGAAACTACCATTTTCAAAATAAAGATATGGGGAAATTGTTTTGAAATTTACAGCACAAAAAGATAGTACTTTAATGTATAATAAACCAAATGTTGAATATTTTTAACTTTTTAATAGTGAACTTGTGCTTAAATTCTTAAACTTTTACTTTTTTTCATGAGGCAGGTAAAAAAAAATAGTATTTTATATTCTATCATTAAAAATTACGAACAAAAGCGTAAATAAAGTATCAATAAATAAACATATAGTAAAAAATAAACAAATTAATACAATAATTAGTTCAAAGAAGTATTTCGGTTTTACAGGAAACGTCTTTTTCCCTGTACAAAATGCGAGTTTATGAATGTAAGACAAACGATATTCTTTCTGATGCTTTTATATCCTTACATTTCTTTTTTGTGGGGGCTATCCTTGCACCGAAACACGTAAATGCGTATCCCTGGACACACATTTATGCTTTTTTAACTTTGCAGTATTTACTTTAAGCACAAAGGTATTTGTATTTTCTATTTAAAAAACATTCTGCAATATTATGTTTTAACGTTTAATATTATCTAAAAACCTAGATTTACTCTTGTGTCAATTAAATGTGGCAATGAGTAATAAGTAAAGTAATCAATCTGGAGTGTTGTTGCTAGTAAGTAAAAGGAAAGCTTTACCGAAAGAATGCAGGAGAAAAAAAATCGTAAAGACTTACTAGCTGCAGGTGTTTATAAATGAGTCAAACAGCAGTAGCGTAAAAAGAAACTTTTCTTTTCCAATATAGTAGCGTTTGTTTTGAGTAAAAGATTCAAAAACTTTGTTCTTTCTTCGTTGAGGCAACAGCTTTAGTATTCTTTTATTGTTCTAAGTTTTGGTTTCATTTGTGTTTTTTTTTGCTGCACTTGTGTGGGTTTTACACTAAACGAAACCTAACGTTAGGTTTCTTTTTCCCTTTGCTTTATAACTGGATTTCTTCTTTCAGCTCGTTTACTTCCTATGATCGTTTCCTTCCTACTTTCCTATCCATGCTGACGAGTGCTAAAAAGCACAAAACTGCAATCCATGGATGGAATAAATGAGTTGGTGGTGTATTACATGTAACGTCAGTTTTTACAAAGGCAGCAGAATTGAGTTATGCTTCTACAAAGTTCTGCGCTTTAAAACAGAGTTTCACTGTATCTATGAAACCAACTGCATGACATTTTATCATTGATACACATGTGCAAGATATGCTAAATTACCAATTTCAAAATAATCATATTGGGGAATTTGTTTTGAAATGTACAGTACATAACGGTAGAGCACTTAAACTTTAAAGTAGTTTAAAGTTTAAAAAAATCAGTTCGAATAAACGAACTAGTAAAAATAAACGGGAATCTAGTTTTGCGCTACTTTTCAAGGAACTAAAAATGTGTGGTGTCTGTTGAGGTAAAGATAAAACGTTTCAGAATTTTTGCTTAATATCCCCTTTTTTTCCTTCGGATCGGTGAGAGATGTTATTGCGTTGATAAGCAAGCCTAACAACCGGCTTCCTTATTTGTTGTTTTCCGCAGTGTATGCATATGCGCACATGCTAACACTACGTTGGGGAACACGTAATTTGTAGCTACGACAAATATTTAAAAATGGTTTGCCGTAATATAAGCAGCATTTGCATAAGAACTCCAACTATCCGAACTACGACTATACAAAATGCTGATTATCCGCACATCGCTTTTAGAATTGCAGAAACAATATGCTGAGAGAAGTCAACTGACCTATACTTTTTTACAGCAAATAAAAACATTTAGCTTAGTTTGTAATAATAAATATTTCCGTTAGGAAATAGTTTTAAGTTTAAAGTGTCAATATGACGTCAAGCAAGTGTTGAAGAAAGACTCAATCTATGATATCCGCACCTGCCAGATAACATAAAATTTTAAAATATTTTTAAATACTATGGGAAAATATGCAACAAGAAAGAAAATTAGAAATCGAAAATTTTTATCATTCCTCGATGTTTTTCTTATTAAATGAATGCATTTCGGAAATACATTTCTGAATTATTAGTCTCCATATTTGCTCTACTTAAAGTTTTCAAAGTTCTCATTTAAGTTTAGTTCCCGTTCTTCTGAATTTGTGGCAAAACAACAGGCCACACGGATCAGTTTCACGGGCTGGATATGGCCTGAGGGCCGTATGCTATGATCCACTGATATAATGGATAAGATTAGCAGAGAAAAAATAGTGAATTAAACAATCCTTTCTTATTTGGCACAAAATGCTAAAAATGAGTGTTAAATTTAGCCGGGCTACTCATCAACAAATTGCTAAAAAATCAAACTCATGGTGAGTTGTAAAGCACAATGAAGGAAATCTGCAGTTAACGCCCCCCTCCCATATGTCCTCAAAAGTTAGCGTACTTTTGGTAACTGCTGGAAGAAGAATCTATAAGAACTAGTTCGGGATTTGTGAAAGTTATTAAGATCTTGCTTTAGAGTTCATTTTTTATTGTTCATTAAAAGCTCTTTTTTCCTTTAAAGCAGTTTTTTCTCCAATTTTCAATTCACATCTAGTATTCTATTATAATAGAACCCTAATTCGGAAAAACCTAACCATCCGACTTATTGAGAATCTGAGGTCCGATCACAATGGTTTGAATAAGTAGTGTTCTACTGGATTACGTTTTGTAAAAAATAGCCAGAGAAATGCACGCACAACTTACGGCTTTGTTCTGCACAAACAACGTTTTAAAGTGTTATAATATTAATAACAAATGAAAACTGCTGAACCAAAGATAAGTTCATCAGTCTTTTCTTCTCACATTAAGCGTTCTGGAAAAGTTGCTAGAAGATCTGACAATATCGATCATTCAATGGTGCATTAAGAAAAAGGTAAAGAAAAGGAAGAAAAAATACCTGAATGAAAGTAGAAATTGATAGAGCGGGGAGCGATTGATCTTTTTATCAGATCCAGAGAAACCTTAATGTGAAAGATAAAATTAGTCACCACATTAAGTAAACCCATATATTTTCACGAATATCATTTTAAATACTCAGAAAATCTGCTGTCTACTTTCTGTATAAATAATTAGTGAAGAAACTGAAGTTTTAGAAATGTATAAAAGTATATAATTTAAACGTAAATATAAATTTAGCATTAAATCTTGAAGTATTGGTTGGAAAAAGTGAATCTTTCAAACTGTACAGTAATACCGTCTGTCCATGAGAGCCGTGCCATACGCGAACTGTTTCACTTAAAAAAGGGTAGATGGGTTGCGGGTGATATATTTCCGAAGTTTTCAATTCAAAACTTGCATTTGCTATCCTTTTGACATATTCAACTACACTATGTATTTGAAATTAGAATCGTTCTACGTCGTTTGAAACGGTTCAAAATGCTTTTTATTTTGCTTCCCCTTATTGTTATCTTACCTAACACCCCTATTTTTGGTAAGATCAGAGACGCATGCGTAAAAGCGCGGAAGGTTTTACTTAAGATCAGACAGTACCTTAAAAGGTTTTGAAATGTAATATATGCAATATTTAATTTTATCCGTTAAGTCATTTTGTATAATTTAATAACAAAAGTTTAAGAATGTCTATCAAATGTTTATTCGGTGAAATAACCAGAACCATTTGATCAAATCTCAACAGATATGCAGTACTACTGACAAAATAAATAAATGAATACACGAGAGTTGAGAAAGAAAATTTGTACTTCACAGAAGAAAGTGACTAACAGATTTCATTTATGGTAATTCATTTTTTTTAAATATCAATCGATAAATAGGGGAAATTTTGTGAAAACTTTATGAGCTGTTATAGTGCAATATTTACACTGAGACTTTTATGGAAACTATTAGCAGTGAGACTCTTGGTGAAAATCACATGACTGTCATGAAACATTACTGTAAAGTCATCAACAGGAAGCAACTACTTATGAATGTTAATTCAAGAAATTAATTTTTCTTATTTTATCGTCAATTAGTGTAAGATTATTTCCTCTTTTTCTGCTAAACTTGATAACTGCCAATAAAATTTTTCGAAGTTTATTTTTGGAAGTTCCCATTATTCACAACAGACTAAAGGACTCGGCACTTCACCCCATACACCTGAATTATCAGAATTCATTTTTATATACTAGTTTTGCTCCGAAAAAAAACCTGAGACATGTCAGGCGGATCTTAACCCAGAACTGACTATCGTAAACCAGGAAGTTTTAAACGTGTAGAAAACAAAAACGTAAAAAAAAATGTTCTATTATATTTATGATGATAAAATCCATTTAAAACGACTGCTGTCTTGGATAATTTTCAAATAATTCTCATATCTGCTCTTACATTTTCGTAGTTTGTTAAAACAACCAAAAGAGCAAAAAGCTTAAAAGCATTTAAAACTGAAAAGTTACGAGTAATAATTTACTCTCCAAAATGAAGAAAAATCGTTAAGACGCAAATCTTTCGTTTTTAGCTATCCTCAGTTTTACGTCATCAAATATTTGAAAAAAGAGACATTTATTTTGAATTTTCTTAGTTAAGATTAATGATCCATTTTATGATTTATTTTGTAATTTCCTTAATGGGGAGAGTTTCATTTTTTTTTCATACATTTGACATAAGGATTGATGATTTTAGAGTTTTTTCTGTTACTTACTAAATTTACATTTCTTTGTGTTCCAAAACCTCTGCGGTATATAATTTGTACTACTATAACAATAATAGTGTCTAGAACGTTTTAGTTATATCTTAAAAATGCGAAAATGCGAAAGCCAAATACCGAAAATAAGTATGAGACAAATTGATGGAGTTTTTATAACATCCAAAAGCATTTACTCGTTTTTTTTTTCTTTTAACGAAGAATGATCTTGTAATTTAGGTTTAAAGTTTTTTGTATTCAGAACATAGAGAAAAAAAAAACATTTTTTTCTCTATGTTCTGTATGCTATGTACGTTGCAAATATGTTTTGTTACAAGAACATATTCGAAAAATAAATTTTTAAAATCCGTAGTTTTGTTTTACGCAATGTCACTCCATTTTAAGTAGGGTCAGTCCATAAATGATGTCGTACTGTTTTTCGCAAGCTTTGACCTCTCCCCCTCTTGTCACAAAATGTCATACTTCACCTTACTTCCTTCCCCTCCCTCCTACGTTACTCTATATTTAATAAATATATTGTTATAAAAATGCTTTTATTTCACCTAAACTTTTCAACATCACATTGTCTTTTTACCCTCTTCTTCCCGTCGTCAGAAACTCGCAATTTTACCCCCCCCCCCCCCACAACGCATGTCTTCCTCTAGTATAAGCAATGAGTAAAAACGTCCATTTTAACCACAAGTTCATAGTAATAAATCAATAGAATCTGAAAAAATATCGGTGGTTTCCCAAAATTACGTGTGTTCTAATCTAACCTAAAAACGCGAATGCTGCATATGAATGTGAGTCCCATTGCCTAATAGGATTACAATTTACTAACATTAAAATGAATAATTAAAAGGACTTACGTTAGGGGGGGGATATTTAGCCATCTCAGATATTATATTTTAGTTGAATTACAGATGATAGACATAAATAATAAAGCTGCTTTAAGTGCTTGAATTTTTACGAATTCTGGCTAATTTAACATTGATAAATAAACTAGTCTAAACCGTGTTAAATCATAGACCTTCAAGTTGTTCATTTTTTTTTAAATGAAAATTTCTATTTTAAAAATGTTTTATGAATGTTTAGTAATTTCAGCATTTCAATGAATCGCTTTGTACCATGTTTTAAACTGCCAGATATCAAATGCAAACTTAATAATATAACTTGATAGACAACGCTCACTTGCAGGAGCCATTAGTCGCCATGAACACTAAAATCTTGAAATAGACTGGAAAAAGCGTACTCAACAAGGATGCAATCACTAACCTCTTTGTACGGTAAAAAATGTAAGCTCGTGCCTGTTCTTAGCTGCATCCATGCGCTTTGCGGATGTTTCACTGTCTATTAAGTGATTATCGGTTGCTCATAGAGCCAGTCCCTTGTTGAGTATCTAGTCAACACTAACTCTAGGGTCCAATTAGTGAAATTATGACACTGTCAATTTCAACTTGGTTAGGAATCAGTATCCATCTGCTTTTAGAGAACTTTACGTTCTTTTTTTCTTTTTTTGCAATTGGTACATTTAAAAGGAAAACGAAATGGAAACAAATCCATTATCAACTGAAACTACAAGTTTTGACTTACACTACTGTCATTCTAACTCGTATATATTACGTAACCAACCGCAAATAGTTTTTAGTGGCGGAAATGACTATTATTATCCCCTTTCATAAGGACACTATGAATGAAAAACTTTTATGTAATATGGGTGCTTTTGTGTTTTAAAAGGAGTATTCAAAAGTTCTAAAATTGTCCCTGAAGTAATCTGGTTTCTAAAGAATAGGCGGTGCTGAAACAATAAGGCACTTTTCAGAAGATAACTTTCATTCGAATTTTTCATTGTTAGGAAACAAAGAAATTAGAGATAATATGTTATTTAATTAAATGAATACGTAATTAAATTTGGCGTGGGTCGGTATTCATTTGCAAAATTGCCATTTCGCCACCATCATAAATGTTATTATTCCTATTTTTAAATGCTATTAATTAGCTTTTAAGGCATGGTTCCATTCTTTGATGTTGAAACTTGTTAGGATTTAGTTTTGGGATAGAATTCAAGCAGGAAAGTAATTGAAAAATGATGAATCAAAATGAAAATAGATTTAATAAGAGGCATTCGTTTGAGTCTGTAGTGTAAAGGGACGAATTGTGCGTTCGTGTGGTTATACCCGAATCTAAAAATAAGTAGGGAAGTTAACTTTGTAGGCAGTGACAATATTTAGTATAAATAAAGACTTAAACTTATTAATTGAAGAAAAAAAAGTATGTGTATGAGGGATGAGTTTGCAAACTTTCCAGGAAAACCAGACATGCAATCTGTTTGTTTTTATTTTTGAAAAACTGATATTCTTCTCATCTAAGATGCGTAATTGTTTTTATCATTTATACTTTAAAGTATGTGAATAAGTGATTAATTTTTGCATAACAATGTAGAAAAATAGTCTTTAAATTCTCAGTTCAATAATATCTAAAACTAATAGATAAAATGCTTATACTTAAAAATGATACTGGATATAATGTAATTCATTCCTAAAACTTATTACTTTCAAACTCGTTATTCTTTTCACACATATTTTTCATCTGTTACAATGAGACTGTAAAATAATTGTTTTTCAAAATTTGTTCACGTGTTTAAGTGAAATAAAACAACTATACAGCACAAGTTACAATTCATTTATAGCACAAGTGTTTGCAATATAAAATAAGCAATAAGCAACTAAAAGAGAAGCGTTACATTTATTCATTTGTCATAATTCTCTGCGTTGGATTTTCGCTTACGCTTGGAACGGTCTCCTACAAGTGAAAGCACTCGAAGAGAATTATTTGTTTCTCTGCAATACTGATGGATGATTGTTTGATCAATGAATTCAATAGAAAAACAAGAAAATTCGTTTTTTGTGCACTTAATTAAGTAGCTATCAGGAAACGTAGACTAAAAGAAAAAATAAGAAAATTGATTGCGTCTGTTATTCTACAGTAAAAAAAGAAACGTGTACTTTATCTGAAGTAGTTTAATCAACTTCACGTAAGTTTTTTTGGGGTTTATTTGGAAATTATTTCAAATAAAGGTGATACGTGACACACAATTTACACAAATTCAAATTAGTGTGAGTTCAAATGTGTTAACTCACAAACACAATTAAAAGGGTAAGTGAATAAAAGTGATATGTGACAATTTTTTTAATTCTAGAAAAAGCTTTAAAAAAAAACTTATCACCTTTATCCATGGTAAAAAGTAAGTTTTTGAAAAATTGTCACATATCACCTTTATCCACTTGATTCTTCAATTGCATATCGTTTTTAAAAACACTGAATATGTAAGGTTATTGTTAAATTTTGCTAATAGGTATAGTTTAAGAAGGTGATCTCTATATATATGCTATAATCCGTGAGCCTGAAAAAATAAATTAACAAGCAAAATCTGACTCCGACTGGTTTCACAATTTTATTTATTTATTTATTGCTTTAAACTATGCGAGTGATAGGTACACAATCATGCTAAATTACTTTCAGCTCTTATTGAAAAAATATTACTCACTATGTTTGATGTAATCATGCTGATTCTGTTATTACAGATTATGTTAATAAATATGTTAAAAAAGCAGGAAATTTAAGAATGATTTTTTTTTTGCGTCATTTGCTTCATTTTTTTCTTTGTTTATTGTAAAACATTAAAATTAACTAAGGGGTAGAATTCCTTAGACCCCCGAAATGTTCAAAAGTTTTTGACTCGATAAATATGTTTTTTGATGTATTTTCAAAAAAAAATTGTAAAAAATCATTGATAAGTTAATTTGGGATGTAAAGGATTAAGAAGCGTCGAAGATTTCTTCATGTTGCGCTAATCTTGTCTTACAAAACTTCATTTTACATGACACCCACTGACAGAAACAAATGTGCCTGTGTCTGTCAGTGTGTGAGTGTATGTGAAGGAATTTTAGGCCTTCGACGTAGATTTTTGAGAAATAAAATATACTATCCTTATGGATTACAAATAAATTTATATTTTATAAATTTCTGCGGAAACGGCTTTGCAAAAGATTCTACGCAAATATATAAATCTAAAAAAAAAAATGCATTTTATTCCCATCCGAATACAAATACAAAAGGAATAAAGCGTACAGCAATAATGCATTTTTGATACATCTATTAAAATAGAAGATCTCCAATAAACGCATTTTTACTAAAACAATGATGAAATTTCAATTTTCACATTTGGTATTTTTTCTACTGCAGTAGTTAAAACATTCCCTACACACTAGAGTAGTAAATGCATGGTGAGTTCATAAATATTTATTCAGGATGAAATTTCCAAATCTATTCTTTCTCGTTTTCTAGATCGGGTATTTGCTTTTCATTAAAGTAATAGTTTGAAATGCAGTTTTTACGAAAAAGGTGTGGTATGTGTAGAATTTCTCAAAAAGATTCAATTTTTTTTATGCAACAAATATTCCTATCAATAAACTTCCTATGAATATTAGCATTCAATGCTATCGAATTCGAAAATAATTTAACTAAAATTAATCGTCATTCGTAAAAATTAAAAGCAAATAAATAGTTGAGTGTGGGTGTTTTTGAAGGGAAAAGTTTTCAGTCAATATTTTTATTCTATAATTATCATTCTTTATTTAAAACAAAGCATTCACATTATTTTCTATCTCAATTCACTCCAAAAATAAATAAATAAATAAATAATGTTTAAAATTTATGCTTCGACAATCATAAGTGAACGTATTTTAATCGAAAATTTATATTAAGAAGATAATCACACGAGCATTAGAGAGTATAATATTACAAAACAAGCATGAAAAACTTTCATCAAGATTTAGGAAATGTTGCAAATACATTACTAGTAAAAGCATACAAAACAACGTTGAAAATTACAAATGCACAAGAATACTGCAGACAGGTATTTCGGCGTTACAAGGAAAGCCTTTTTTAGTGCAAAAAAAGGTGAGCTTATGGTTGCACAGACATCCGACAAAAGTGCCACCCACCGTCCATCCATACGCCCACATTTTTTTTTTTTGCATTGAAAAAGAAATTCCTTGTAACGAAGAAGCACGTGTCTGCAGTACTCGTGCGCATTTTGGCTTTTCAGCGTTGTTTGATATGGTTTTAGTTTTATGAACAAAGATATCTATAATATTACTAGCAATTTGTCATTACATTTCATTCTTTGGAAATAAATTGCTTTAGTAGAACTGAAAAATAGGAAACTTAAGTATAAGTAGACTGCATCCTACATTGAAGGAGATATGGTATATTAGGATACCATATGTATAGTAGATATGAAGGTATAGTACATATGGTGGTATATGTGAGGATACAATCGGGCGTACGGCACATTTTAATGCTCTTTTATTAGTTTCACATGTGGGTTTGTATGTATGTAACTCTGAATAAAACATAAAATTCACGTTCTTTACATACATAATACTATTATAAATACTAAAGGCTAAATTATATCAAATATTTTAAGTGTTTCCATTGTTTGTATGTAAATCTGAATAAAAGATAAAATTTACGTTTTTGGCAAATATAAAAGTAATATATTCAATACTATTGTTAATACTGAAGGCTAAACTACAGTGCGTCGCAAAAGTTTAAGCACAACCGAAATCTTTTGATAAGACGAAAAGTTTCCACCAAAAAACTTTGAAATTTTTACTGTAATTAAACAAATAGCTTACAAATCCATGTTTCGAATTTGGAAGCAATTCATAGAAATTAAAATACGATTACATGATAAAATCAAAATTTTGCGGTCGCAAAAGTTTAAGCACAAAAACGGAATATATATATTTTAGAAAGCATAAAAGTCTTTTAGTAGTCTATGGTGTTACCGTTGCATCTGATGAGTTCGAATATGCGATTTTTCATCGATAGCACGAGATTATGGAAGGTTTCGGGAGTTAGTCTGTACCAGGCTTCCTCGATTGTAGATATAAGCTCTTGAACAGAGCAATACTGCTTCCCATTCTGGTATACGTCACGTGCGAGAATTCCCCAGATGTTTTCTATGGGATTTAGATCCAGGCTGAGTGCTGACCAGTTCATTACACTAATATTTTGAGAAGAAAGTCATTCTTTCCTACTACAGGAATTGTGTATTGAAGCGTTGTCTTGGTGAAAAATCCAATCAGGACCACATAGAACTTCCCCAAATGATAACAAATGCTTTCTTAGGGTATCTTGATACCTTTCTGAATTTTTTCCACGCTTTAGAAAGCTAAGAGAAGTTTGTCCGTTGAAGCAAAAAATGCCCCATACCATGACTGAGCCACCACCATGTTGCCTACTGAATACGCACTTCGGATCTTTCCTCAAGTCACACCAGTAGTATGAGAACTCATCTAGACCGTCTAAATTCTATTTTTTTTTCATCAGAGAACACAACAGTAATCCATTCGTCACTATATAATGCATATGATGCTTTGCCCACTGCAGTCTTGCTTGTTTGTGACACTTTTCAGAAAAGGTTTGCCAGCTAACTTTTGTTTTTTGATAAATCCTGATTCTTTTATTCGTCTTCTTATGGTATCACGTGATAATTTTGTTACAAGTCTAGTTTTTATTTGATTAAGTGACAAATTTTCAATTAAGGCCAGTTTTTCAATTCTTCTATCCTCACGAGAGGTAATTTTTCTCGGTCTTCCTGAGTAAAACGCAGGTTTAAATTGATTTCTATGTTTCAGAACATTATAAATACCACGTTTAGATCGATTTAAAATTGCTGAAATTTGCATAACAGAGTTGCCCTCTGCTTCCAGCTTACAGAGTTTCACAACTTCTTCGGACGAGAACTGTAGTGACTTCGGCATCTTGATAACACTTTAAGCCATTACTACACTATATAACTCGTCCAAAAGAACCGCACTGGTTCTTCACGCATCACGTTTCAAGAGATATTTGCATAAAATCTGATCTGTGCATAAACTTTTGCGACAGCCAAAAAAAAAAAATCTTTTGTATTTTCTGATTTTCGTTGCGGTTATATTTTTCAAAACTTCAACCACTTAATTAGGATCATAGTAGCCACTTACAGTATAAATATGAAAGTATTCTGCTGAAAAGATTTCTTTTTATTCAAAAATTTGTATAGTGCTTAAACTTTTGCGACGCACTGTATATTACATGTTTATGCATTGTAAGTGCACGTAAACTCACAGCGGATATTGAATATTTTTGAAAGATTGAACTTGGATTAACTCAAAAAATGTAGTTTTTAGTTTTTTTAAACTCCAATTTAATTATTTCTGTGTTGGCTTTTTCTCCATTTTTTTTTACAGTTACTTATTGCTTTTGGTTAATTTAAAGAAACTTGCTTAGTAAAAAATACCCACAAAATGCAGCACTACACCAATATGTAAATTACATTTGAAATAAAATATTTTCCGCCAATTCTAACTAAGATATAAACCGATTTCTAACAAAGCGTGAAAAGTAAATAGGTAAAATTTAACAACAACTCTCTATCATCCACTTCAGTTAATAACAGGTCAGCTTTGCATGTAATAGATTATAGAATTAAGGTTTTAACATTTCTGCTCGAAGCAATCCGTTGGTTGAACTAATTTGCACAAATTAGAGCCGAATTGTTCCAGCGTGAGAAGTCAAATGCAGATGTATTAAGTGCATCTGATTAAATTATAATACCACTCAATATCCGTTTTCCCGTTTTAATGAGCAGAAAATATCGAGGAGGGCCAGTTGTCCAAAAATGTGCTTGCCTCTTTCTGATTAATAGGAATTGAAAAATAGTCTGGGACGTAAAATGTTCATGTGTAATCTTATGAAAAAATTCAAGTTCATTAATTTAGTAATTAATATTTTTCTTTGTAAAGAGTTTAAAATGAATCAAAGTTGCTACGTCAATTTATATAAATATGCAAATGAATTAACAAAGAATTGAAAGAATAAAGAAGTTTAAATGTATTCAATTAGCCGATTGACGAAGTTCAATATTGAGTATTTTAGTTCAGTTTTATTTACTTACAATGAAAGTCGCGTAAAATGTTCACGTGTTTTTGTGCAATTGAAAGTGATTTCATTTCATCAACTGAAAAGTTAGTCCCAGATGCAAAATCTCGCAAACGAAAAAAAAAAACTTCTAGTTCATTTTTTTGTTTTAGTTTAGCAAAAACGTACCTTTGTTACAGTTACCATTCAAAAACGTAACAAAATAAAAATAAATAAATGTCAAAACCTTTAGTGTATAAAATAAAATAAAATAAACAGAACTGAATTTTCAGCATTATATCATAGCTTTTGGGCTACACGTTAGTTGTTGAAACAATTATTCAAAAAAAAAAAAAGAAAGAGAGAGTAAGAACGAAAAAATTGGGAAAAAATATCTGATATGCCAATTGTAAATAGTTTTGTTTGTAAAAAAACAGGAAAAGGTTTAGTTCATTAATTTGTTTGCTTTTAATTTGCAACGTGAATCTGAAATAACATAAACAATATTGTAAATGAGAAATGCTGGAGAGAAAAAGAAAAGGAAAGACAAATGAAGAAAAACATTTGAAATGAGTTTAAATGAATATATAAACTAATAAACCAATTTTATGCGTAAAACTAAGGAAGAGTCATATTTTGCATCGTTTTTTTTTTCTCTTCTAATTGTAGACTAGCTGTTGCATTCTTTAAGTTTACTGAGAACTTCAATTATTTAAAAAAAAGGAATTATGACGTATATGTATAATGAGAAAGTGAATAGAGAAACACACAAGCATGGATTGGAAGAATAAGTAAAACAATTACATTTTATATTTCAAAATGAGTATGCGCATTCTTTTTGTCAAAGCGGTTAACATCTTCCGAGAAAAGCTATTCAATAGCTATGCAATGATTTCCATTATTTGATAGGTCAAATAAAATGTTTCTTTCTGTAGGAAAACATTACATTCGACATGAACAGATAATAAAGAAGTGAACATATTGGAAATCAATACTCGATATGTCCAACGGAGAATAATGGAACATTTGTTGAAAATGACAATTACTTTGTCACTTTGAAACTAAAAGTGACTGCATACTTTAAGTTAAAAAGAAAAACTGCACTAAGACACATTAAATAAATATAATAACTGCCCATTTGCTTACCACAGTGCACTAAACTCTTGTTTTAATAGAATGTATTCTCCGATAATTATGTCAGATACAGTATAAATCTAACGACTGTTGGGCAAAGTGATGATTTTAGTAAAGAAAATCGTTATCGTGTATTTTTTTTGCATGTTATAAAACTAAAATTTTCAAAGGGGGGAGGGTGGATCAAACTGTTTTCCTTTTACGTGTACAAATAAGCACCAGTTTTAGAGATTGCTTACTCCACCAATGATGTCCATAAAGTTATTGTCTTCAAAACAAACAGAAAAGATAACTGTATATTCAGTAGACTTTTTGATGAAAAGGGAAATTAAAATTTTGCTATAAACAACCTACCACACTCACAACGACACACTACAAACCAATACCTGTAACCGAATGGTTAGTCCGATTCTATAGATGCACAAAATTCTTTTTAAAAATGACTTGTTAAAGAATTTGAACTCTCAATTTGAAAAAATAATGATCGTTTTATTAAAGAAAATAACTATGCAGTTTTTAATGGCTTAAAAATGCATGAATATGTTTTTCCTATTTTTTTAGACTGAAATATTTATTTAAAAAAAAATGTTGTTTTTACATTCTTAGGAAAAGATCAATTTTAAAGCTTTATATTTAAATCTTTGAAATGCTGGTTTGAATTTCTTTTCATTTGAAAGTAAAATATCTGGTGATTTATAAAATTGAGCTGTTAGGGAATTGTAACGGCAAATTACAAGGCGTAATACATTGAAAAAATATTTGTTAGTGCAACAAATCAAGTTAACACTCTATGTGTTATTCACAAAATGTGTAGAAAAACGAAAAACATTCAAATGTGTTTTTTTTTTCTTTCTTTTTTTCTTCTAGCTCAATATACATATCTGTCTATGATAGGCTGAAAAATCGCTTTCATACCGCTATAATAATGAAACAGAATATTGTTGTTAAATAAAATCATTTTTTGGAAAGTAATACGAAAATGTTCCTCTACCTGAAATTATGTTAATAATGTAAAAGGTTGCACATTCGTTAATGCATTATCGGGCGAGATAAAATTCTATCAATCGTTGCATTTCAAATAGTGTAAAAAAGACGTTTAAATAAAATATTTTTCCGCCGGCCTCGTACGGTAAAATATGAGAAATTTCTCTCCGTTTTGCGTGGAAAAAGAATTTCCTCAATATTATAGCTGCTCATAAAGTGTCCTTATGTCTGGGGTAATAGAGAAAGAATAAATACGATCTTAACGTTAGAGGAGAGTCGATAAGGTCCGGAGCAAAAATATGATATTATTTTCTTCCAAGCTTTTGGGCCACTCGACTGGCATACAGCTGTTACTTGGAAAGCAAGGAGATATTTCTTTTGTGTTTCAGCTTTGCTTAAAGTCTTAGATTTTCTTAAATCATTATGTATTTTGTTCGTTTCATTATATTTGTTCGTCAGAAACATGGCTTTTTCAATAAGACTTTTTAAAATTTAAACTGAACAAAAGCGAGAGTAAACTGAATAAGAATTTAACATAACACGTAATTTCTTTTGTTATTTTAAATCAACCTTAAAATGCTACAAATTGTGTAAATACGTATCAACACACCTTTTTTAATCAGCTATTGGTTTAACTTTCCATAAACAAGTAAACATGTATAGTACATGTCGTGCAAATAAACCACCAACTCTGTTATTAAATCCAGAAAAACTGCAGTTTTTTCCTTATTGAAGTCTCAATCAAGGAACCGAAGAGGAAGCAACCGTGTTGGAGCCAGATTTTCTCTTACAGAAGCAAAGAGTGTCAAAAAAAAATAGTAGCTAATATAAAACTAGCATACCAACGAGAGATAGCAGCAATGATACGGGACACCTCGTAAATTTCAAGTATACGTCAGATTGATTATGTCTATATCTTTGGTTGACGAATAACCATGATTTCTTTTGAAAGTGAAAGAGTTGTTTTTAAATCAACTTTATTTCAAAAAGGTAGTTACGCTTGTAAACCAACATATTTGTTCTTGCATGAGAAATATAATGACCAGAAAATTAACAAAAGTAAATCAACAAAAGAAGTGTTTTAGATTAAACTGCAAGTATTGGGAAATTTTTGGTTAATGCATGGTGAACCATGTCCAAAAAAGAAAAAAACAATTGACATTTCATTTTTTTAAATTGGTCAACAAATCTGAAAATGCTGTCCATTGTGTACCCACATCCAGTTGCTGTAGTATTACGGGAGCGATGACACCAACTTGAACAACAGTCCCTGACTTGGCTTAGCTGATGTCATTTATCAAAGACGGCGAAGTATATTGGTTCCACGCCTGAGGTCTCCTGTTCAGCTGCAGTGAAAGAACTCTGATTGAATGTTGTACTTAAAGGGCATGCAACGGAAAATCGGAAGGCACAAAAGCTCTATGTATGTATGAAGAATTCTGTTGAGATATTTTTGCGGATCTCTGGCCTTGAGGCTGGAATTTTCTATCCAAAATTTTAATCTATCTGCCTCAAGGGCATTTGTTTTGTGTTAATGGGTAGGAGGTTGGCCTCAAGGCAATTCAGTAATAGTTGACGATTTGAAAACCTGTGTGTATTCTCGTAACGTGTTAAGACTTGAGGCACGCCTTTGGATTTTCCAGAGACTGTGGCGACCCTCCTATTTTGAGGCTTGCCTCAAGGTGCGCCTACGTAGTTCTGTTGCGTGTGGCGGTCCCTTAAAAATTAATCTTAAACATTCTGCTGCAAAGAAAAGTTAATAAATAATTATATTTAAGTAAATGGTTTCAGCACTGCACACTACTATTATTCCTAAGCGTAAAATTGACTTCATTGTCTTTTTTTTCTTTTCTTTTCTAGAAACACAGTACTTTTTATTACCGTAGTTAGTGATATCCCTGTGAAATTATAACACATTATTTGTTAGAATTAGGGTGGAAAAAAGTAATGCAGTAATATTCTACTAATTTTTAAATTAATATTTACAAATGCTTTTTTTAAAAACAGTTTAATTAATTGAAGAAATATTTCAAAAGTTGTAATATTTAAACAAGACCTATGAATATGTCTGCAGATTGTGCTTAAGGACTGGATAAACTTTCCTCTTCTTTTGCCATAGAAAATTATCGCTACTTTATGTTCATACATGTTGCAGTACATTGAAAAAAAAATAATATCATAAATTATTCTTGGCAAATCATACGTTCAAATTATTGTTTGGATGTTCTGAAGTTTTTGCATACTCCGAAAACTGCAGTAAAACTTACTAAGTAGAAAAAGATTTACCTAACTAATACTTATGCCTCCTTTTGTCCCTAGTCTACTACCGTATGCATCTTCATATTTATGAATACATGAAACATCATTTTTTAGGTCTACATAATGAGAATGTCATAATTTACATACATTCATCTTGAAAGATGAGACTTGAGATTAGTAGCAGTAATGAAATTGCGAAGTAGCACTCACAGCAAAGTACTTATTACTGATCTTAAAAATATCCTCTTTTATAAATAAATGCAATAAAGTGCATTTTTCCTAGAATTGCAAATGCCAAATACTCATAAAAGTAAGTAATTTATTTTCGACTTACTATTACAGATGTATATACGTATATAAAAATTGTTTTTACGCAAAAAAAAAAGAAAAAAAAGAAACCGTGAACGATTACTATTAAAAATATATGCTAACATCACTTTTTACCGTAAAATTATGTTTCAGTATAATATTTTAAGTTAAAATAGATAAAAATAAATTAAATTTTGTAACGTACATCTTTGGATATTTGCGTGTTATAATGATAAAACGGACTGTGATAAAATTGGTGAAACAGCCTACCTATGCTGCCACTCGTCAGCTATCAAAAATGTATCTCAAACCATTGGTGGCCAGTTTTCTTTGAACGGGTACAAGTTGTACCAATTGTCACTGCAATCTTTTGATTTTATGGTAAAATTTGTTCTTGACCCTTCCAGCATGGAGGGTCAAAATCTGATCCACCTACTTATAAAATTATTCTTCAGTTAGCAATTAGTATCAAGAAGAATCCAAACGTTCAATTTACTTCATAAAAAGAAAAATGTTTATGAACTAAATACTCACATAAAACAATGAAAATGTATTGGTTTTTTAATTGACGATCATTTCTAACCAAAATCGTTATTATTCTATTGGAAGGATCATAATTGACTTATTTTCAATGAAAACAAATATTGACCAATTAAAGGTTTCATACTTATGTTGTGACGTTTTCTTTATATTTAAAAAGGTTTTGTAACTGCAAAATGTGGTTTTTGGAAACCATGTCTCGTTTTTTTATTGCAACATGTTATCTACTTTTCAATACCGGCGAATTTTCAAGAATAATCTCCATGCATCCATAATTCGAACGTAGAAACTGAGTCAATTCCATTTAAGCGAATATTATTCAATGATAACAGTATCAATACTTCAAAAAGCCCTAAACGTCACAATCAATACTTAACAATCTTTATAATTGAATGTTATCTTATAGAAATTTGGCTTTTGAAAACTTCAAAAATATTTACTTAGGGAATTAAGCGTGATCTTCCTATCTTCAGACTTTCGTTAGTACTTCAACGACACTAATGAATAAGCCGCAAGAGCATCGACCTAATTAGACTGATACTTGAACGATAAATTCAGCGCAGCAATATGGTCATAAGAACCTCGCTGGAGATTAAATAATAATTAGTTACAAGGATTGCAAATATTATTCGAACTTAGCACATAATGCTAAAAGTATTTAAAATAAGTAATAAATATTTGAGCTATTCTAGAAAATAATAAATATTATGCCCAACAATGTTTTTTTTTTTCTTTTTAATAATGTTTGGAAATGAATTATAATTTTTCATTGATTCTTGTTTTTATGCACAAAATAAAGTATTTTTTGTCCACAAGTTTTTTTAAGGGTTTTTAAAGAGCTGAACCATTTCATGTAACAGCGCATAAATAAACGTTTAAAAAAATTACAAAACGAAAAATGAAAAGGGGCCTCGACGGCGCAGTGGGTCTGCCCGTCAGTTTGTAATCTCAAGAGACGCGGGTTCGATTCCCGCCTTTGCCCTGGGTGTAATTTCCTTTTCTGTGCTGTAAATTCTTTCCTTCAATAAAATCTGTATTGTACTATCTGTGGAGGCAAGGCGCATAGTACGCAGTCCTCATATGTGTCGAAGTTTATTAACTTCTAGAATAGAAACAGAAAAATATAAAACTAATTCTGAAACTTAATCTATCTGCTATTTCAAGGGGCAAAAAACTTTTTCTGTTTTTTCACAGACTAGCAGTACCTGCATGGTCTGCGCTCGTGCAGAATATAAAAAAAGTTTTAACGAAAACTGCAAAGATGGAGTTAAGCCTTGGCTAAGTTCACTTCGTATTTGAATGTCAAAGTCAATATTTCCTCGTTTGAACAAAATGGCAACGGCAATAAAAATTTTATTTTCACAAATTTTAAGAGGGTATAAGTCGTTTCCAAGTGAATTTTCAGTATCCTCTTCACGGCACCGCAGGTAGAAAATGTTCCATCATAGGATTTTTCGTAATCTTTCCAATGGGACAAAGATAAAGACGATACGATAAGTATTTCTCTAGATAGAGCCATTTTTGGGTGAAAAATTTATATTTCGAATAAAAAACTAACTATTCATCGAATTTTTGCCGAACTGGTCTAACAACCTCACCTGAGCTAATCTGCACCTCCTGTAAAAATTTGGACGAAATCGATCGGGTAGTTTCTGAGTTTACCCTAGACACACACATTTTGGAGTTTGTGTTTTATATATATGGAGACTAGCTGACCCGGCCACGCGTTGCTGTGGCTAAGGTATGGGTTAAACTATAATCAAACACAGGGACACGTAATTTTTATATATTAAGATAAGAAAGATTACTACTTATTTACTGCGCTCCAGAAGCTGCCAGAACGTGTGCTTTATGTCGCTCAGCTTTGGAGGTGTCAAAAAAGGCTTAGTAAAAAGGCTTAGCCAAGAACACAGAAAAGCTGGTAGCTAAATACATAATTTGCAATAGAAAATATATTGCGGTCCTAAATTAAGATAAAAACTGTCCTATCATTTAAGTTGGACCAAACTGAAACTGCGTGTAAAATTTAGTTAAAATCGGTTCAGGAGTTGAGGAGTGCATTGGCCACAAACACAGGGACACGTAATTTTTATATGTTAAGATAAGAAAGATTATTACCTGTTTACTGCGCTCCAGAAACTGCCAGAACGTGTGCTTTATGTCGCTCAGCTATAGAGGTGTCAAAAAAGGCTTAGTAAAAAGGCTTAGCTAAGGAGACACAAAAGCTGGTAGATAAATACATAATTTGCAATAAAAAATATATTCCGGTCCTAAATTAAGATAAAAACTATCCTATCATTTAAGTTGGACCAAGCTGAAACTGCGCGTAAAATTTGGTTAAAATCGGTTCAGTAGCTGAGGAGTCCATTGGCCACAAACACAGAAACACGTATTTTTTTTATATTAAGATAATAAAGATTATAACCTGTTTACTGCACTCCAGAAGCTGCTAGAACGTGTGCTTTATGTCGCTCAGCCATGGAGGTGTCCAAAAAGGCTTTGTAAAAAGGTTTAGCCAAGAAGACAGAAAAGCTGATAGCTAAATACATAATTTGCAATAAAAAATATATTGCGGTCCTAAATTGAGATAAAAACCATCCTATCATTTAAGTTGGACCGAACTGAAACTGCTCGTAAAATTTGGTTAAAATCGGTTCAGTAGCTGAGGAGTCCATTGGCCACAAACACAGGGACACGTAATTTTTATATATTAAGATAAGAAAGATTGTAACCTGTTTACTGCATTCCAGAAGCTGCTAGAACATGTGCTTTATGTCGCTCAGCCATGGAGGTGTCAAAAAAGGCTTTGTAAAAAGGTTTAGCCAAGAAGACAGAAAAGCTGATAGCTAAATACATAATTTGCAATAAAAAATATATTGCGGTCCTAAATTGAGATAAAAACCATCCTATCATTTAAGTTGGACCGAACTGAAACTGCGCGTAAAATTTGGTTAAAATCGGTTCAGTAGCTGAGGAGTCCATTGGCCACAAACACAGGGACGCGTAATTTTCATATATTAAGATTATAAATGTCTGCACTGAATCATATTTTTGATCAATGTAAACGTGCTCTATATTAAAAATTGTGCTTGCTTATTAGAGAAAAATTCAAGCAAGTGTTTGTAAACAACGTTACGTATGCTAAACGTTGTTTATCGCTTCGCTTTAGGAGAAATGTTTTTAGTTTATTAGTAAGTAAAACAATTGCTATGATATTTCTTTCATAAAACTAAACTTATTAAAACATGACAGACAGAAAGAAAACACATGCTTTTGCCCCTTAAATATCTTATCAGGTATCCTTTTCTTTGTACTTTTAATTATTTGAAAAAAAAAATTAGTTCCAAGAAAAGTGTTTATTTATAGTTTGAGAAGCACAGTACTAGTTACTTATTTTCTCTTAAAGCAAAAGGAGAAAAAGAAAGCTAGACATTTTCAAACTGAACTTTCTGCCTCAATATTTTTCCTTTCAAAACCATTAAAGTTCAAGAAGATATGAGCGATTATGCCTCAATGACAATTTTACCAGTTGTCCTGCTTGTATTGTTTGATTATTTGAAAGCTTTAGTTAAAATATTTATCTGAATTTTGGGTAGATAAATTTAAATAACGTGCATAAATTTCTACGTTTTCAAAGGAAAAAAAAAACACTTTTGACTTATTTTTACTTAAAGCAAAAATAAGAAACAAAAAAGAGCCGGCATTTGTAAGCTGAACTTTATATTTGTGTATTTCTCCTCTCAAAACCTTTTAACCTCAAGAACGGTTTTGAAAGAGAACATGTTTTTTCAGCTAATCAGTTTTCCTTCATAGTATATTTTTGATTATTTGAAGGTTATGTTGAAATGATTTATTTAGGTTTTGAAGAATGTTTTCAGGTAAAAAATCCAAATGATATGCATGAATTTCTATAGGTTTGAAAACATACTACTTGTTACTTCTTTTTACGAGAACTAAAAAATAAAAGAAAGACAAAACCCCGGCATTTGTGAGCTGAACTTTCTGTTTTTATATTCCTCCTATCAAAAACACTCGAGATCAAGAAGACAAATTGCCACGCTACGAATGAAAGGAAGACAAGCGTGAAGGATTTAGAATAGTTGTTTTAAAATGATGGATGCTTGCTTTATACAATGAATTTTGTCAACTTGACAAAAGTGAATTCCTTTGTCAGTGGCATGCGATTTGTAAGAGAATTCATGTCAATTGCTTGAGTTATTCCAGAAATAAAAATACAAAGTGCAATTTGTACACTTAGACGTCAGTCGTATTGCTTGAAAAATGTTGATAAAAAATACATAAATAAATAAAAGAAAATTGACTATATACTTAGATATAGATATTCGGCATGTATTTTTGCTTTTATAGAAATTTAGCTACACACACAATTACAATTTATATTAGTGTAGTGATTTGCTACGTGGTTTTATTGGCCAATAAGGTAAGGAATTTTCAAAGAGCCGTTTTTTAAATTAAAGTATGGCGTTTTCAGCCCCGAAATTTTACTAATAAAACCTAACTCATGAAGCATTGTGTATTTATTAAAATATACATATTTCAACATTCTAGATTTGATTTAACTTTTATACTTTTTTTATACTGAGTAAAAAACTATACTCAAAGTGAAGTTAAAAATACAAGACAACGTGTCCAAAAGTACAAATAAAATATTAAAAAGAGTTTGAAAACTCTAGCAAAAGCCATTTCGGGGCTATTACAAATGAAGCCCCATCATCAGTGCGGAAATAGGATTGTTCAACTAACCACAGTTAACTGTGGTTTCTTTTTAATATTCTATTTGTACTTTTGGATACGTTGTCTTGTATTTTTAACTTCATTAATTGTACAAAGTTTTCGACTGCTTTTCTTACATATACTCAAAGTACCATGATATTTTTATGTCTGTTTAATGTAATTTTTAAATAGAAATTTAATGAGTGTCAAAGAAGGAAATCTCAGCAATTCGAAAACCGGCTCTAGTGCCAGTTTCTATTTGTTAATAAATAAAATACTTGTGATTAGTTTCGTACGAGACTTTTAAAATGCTTTTTAATTTTTTCCCTCTATATTTTGCTTTTAAGACTAGCAAATTTTACTTGTAGTCATTATTTTCCATTTTCAGTGTTTTCCTTGCCCTCTAGAAGGGTTCTTATCGTAGAGCAGATATTACTAAATGGAGGGAGCAAGTCCAATCATCGGCTTAAAAAAGGTTGAAACAAAGATCTCAAGTCGCATGGTTCAATATCGGCGAATGAGAGATACGTTTTGAGTAAAACAAGGGAAAAAAAACTGATTTCTTTCAACACTTTACATTAAAATATATCATGTGGCTTGAGAGCTGTGTTTCAAGAACTGAAGACTTCACTCACTCCACCTTTACGAGTTCTCAATGGTTCTTATCCAAAAAGTTCATCTTAAATATGCTGCAAACAACCGGGGTCGGGAGCATTCAAATTTTTAATTTAATGTTAGTACTTGTTAGTGTCAGATATTGACCTTTTTTTGTGTGTTTAGGCTTAAAGACCAATCTAACTCTAAATTACGTCTAAAACAAATATTTCAATTCTTCTTTGCATAAAGGTCTCAAAATCAATTTAAGGCCCAAATAAAACACCATAACTGAAGGGCATGGAGGATGAAGAGGCTAAGTTATATTTTAAAAAGGGAACACTCTGTATGATCGTAAGTAATGGATACAGGTAAGCAAATAAAATTTGGTACATCAAACAGTAGATGTCAATAGACCAATTTCATACGCACACTAATGACAAAACCAAAAAACAAAGAAGCTGCATTTCCACGTTCTCTGCACATGTGTATTTCTCAAGATGTTCGTCTCAAGCATTAAAGGAACATTTAAATCTAGGATGCGTTTAAAAATTCATTAAAGAAAATTTTAGATAGAGAGTTTGAACACAATGTTTCGAGGTCCGACATTTTTAACTAACATTTTTAAGTGTGTCAGCCAAAAGTTACGGTTGTTAAGCTTGAATAATTTTTCAAACTTTCTGGTTAGGTGCATTTGGTAAAATTTTTATTTGAAATATTACACTTATAGTATTTGTTTAAAGTAAAATTTTATAATCTTTATAATAACACTCCAACATCATAGCTTGTGGGCCACCTATTGAGCACAGTGTTTTAAAGATGGAAGACGCGTTGGAATTATTTTTAAAAGGTGAAATAAAAATTACCAGTGAAGTATTCTTACTTTTAGAAGAGCAATAGATCTCTCAATTAGAAATACACTTGTAACACATATCAATCAGGTGATGCAAGCTCAAAGTTCCAAGTAAAAGTTCTACCAAATGCAAATAACCAGAAACTACCGCCTAATTTGGCTCATCTACTTTCGTTTAAAATGTCGGATCTTGAAACGTTTTTTAAAATATCTTCTTAAAGTTTGTGCTTCTCATTTGAAATAAACTCAGACTGTCAAAACCGGCGTTCTTCTATCAGAAAAAATTCTGATGATGTGAAAAAATATGTTTCTTTAAAATGAACAGAGCCCCGTTTTAGACAAGTACAACGTTATTACATAGGTACTATTTCGAATGGCACTTAAAGAAAAAAAAATTACATGAAACTAAATTTATGGGTATTTAATATATATTTGTTTACATTTGTTTGGAACCCACATTGTAATCGGGATTATTTGGAATTGTTCACTCTAGAAATGATTTTATTACCATGTTATCTTGCGCACTATGATCATATAAACCTTTTGAACGCAACTTTATTTTCATACATCTCCCAGATTTTAACTTCAAGTGACAGTTTATGGAAAATTGATTGTTATGTTGTCAGAATTCAGATTTCAGTAAAATCTTTTAGTAATTTTAAAATGATGGATGATGCTTTATTTTGCTGCAGCTGCTCTCTGTCCATGAATAACTTCTGCGACAACCATAAGCAAACAGTACATCCAATAAGCTAAATGGCTTTCCTGTCAGGGTTTCAAGTAATTTCTCCAAGTTAGGTACGCGATTATTTTCAGCTAAAATTGATTCGTTTTCCGAGGAAGTAGTTAACTGAAGAAAAAAGAAGTTTAAAAAAGAAATGAAAGAAAAAAAATAGTTTATAAATGTATAATTTATATCAATCATACTCAGTGTGTAGTTATTTTTTTTTCTTTTTTTTTTTTTTTTTTTTTTTTTTTCAAAGGAGTCAGTCATGGTAAATACAACTGAAAGAAATAACAGATTTTATTTTCAAAGGTTTTATAAGAGCATGATCTTTTTATATTTAAGAAGTAAAATAAAAACTTTCTAAATTACCTTAAGAATGGTAAAAAGTTGAAACTGTATCAGAACTAGGTTACTTAAAGTTCCTTGAACTAAACATTTGAATGTATGTTAAAATTTTTAATTAGAGCACTTACATTTTGCTGGAATGATGCTGGAATATGTAAGTACAAAAATATTGTGAGAAAAATCTAAAAACAAACAAAAGGTTCGAATCTGCGCTTTTCACAGTGGAAGGGCAATGTCTAAACACCACACCACTCCGTCGGGCTTATTATTACTGTCTGTTATGTCTGTCCTTACATTTACGTTTAGTAAATTAATTATTTTCTGTTGTTATTTTTTTACATTGTTTAATTTAGTTATCGACAGCGCTATTTATTGTTTTTTTTTTTTTTTTTTTTTTTTTAAATTCAAAAGAAAATAAAGAAAAGAGTTAGAATGGTTTAAGAGAATGTCAATGTTATTTTTCTTGTCCATTGTAGTAAAACCTAATTTTCAAAAATTAGGACCAAACTTTTCTCAGTATAGAAGAAAGACTCAAGAAGCTTTTCTCGGTATAACACAGCACCAAAGCTTTCCAAATCAAAGCAAACCGCAGAATAAAATCGGCAAAACGATAGAACACGGGTAATGTAAGAAACATCTTCCCAAAATCTTTATAAAAATTAGTAATTTTAATAAGAACCTTTCTTGAAAAAGTAGCATAGAGCACAATGAAAAGGAAGGTAGAAACTTTCATTTGGCAGGTGTTCAACAGGAAAACTCCAGGCTTTAGTAGAGGATATGAACTCTCCAGACTGGTGTGCAGGTTTTACATAATCTGCTGATGCTGAGTGCAATGTTTTGCATGTGTTCTTGAGGCAATGCTGCCCATTCTTCTTGTAGCAATACTTCAAAGCCACAACAGTTACTAGAAGTTGATTACATGCTGCCAAGCGTTTCCTACACAGTTTCATACTTCTCTATGGGGTTTAGACCCTAAGACTTTGTCGCGCAGCATGAACGTTCAGTATTCTTGCTCTCGAACAGTTCTTGGAGTTCTACAGTTCTTCTACATGAGGTATGGTAGCTTATGGCCATCCCTGAAAATCAACTGAAGATCCAGCACACTTCTGAAAAGACGCATGTAAGATTGGAGAACCTCGTTATAATAACGAATCTCACATTCGACGAAGTGTCTGTAAGATTAAAAATCAAAATGCGACAGAAAACGTTAGCTCCTAAACGGGTAAGTTCTAATCACGTTGGATATTTTACTTCGTGTTTTCAGCTCTCTTCTGATGTGTTTGAGTCTATAATACACACGCAGACGAACTCTATTCTTCTCCATAAAAAGAACCAGATCCACGAATACCCTGTCCAATTTATGAGTTTCCGGTGAAACTCAAAACACCTTCTCCGGTGTACAGACATTTAAGTTACACACTGTACAGGTCATCGAGCAAACAGACTGCTCTGAATTCTGGTCCTGGTAACATACCATGGTAATTAATAATATCAGTCGTCCAATAGTCTGTTGCATGTGTTTTAATTTTTCTCTCTCTTCTTTCCCCCTGTCCCTATTTTGCCTTTAGGGCAGTATATTGGAAGAATTCTGATAGTAGTAACTTACCGTATCAGTCGTCCAATAGTCTGTTGTATGTGTTTTACTATTTCTCTTGATTCTTTCCTCCTATCCTATTTTGCCATCAGGGCAGTATATTAGCCGAATTCTGGTCGTGGTTGCTTGTGGATGACCCCTACCAAACAGTTGGAGATCTGTTCTTACAGTTGGAGAAGTGTTCTCCAAAGTCGTGAAACGATGATGTGTGCAATATAGCGAACTTTGCAGCCACAGTCTTTCATATTTCGACCAACCTCAATATTTCCATTTCTTCATTCCATCCTTAGCTAAAAGCTCGCAGTCGCTTAACCCATATTGGACCGTTGTCCTATAAACAGGACAGCTGAAATAAGTAGGTGTAAAAAAAAAAAAAGGACCAATTTATTTAAACTTTAAAGGAAACCATTTTTAATGAACATGTGCATAATATACAACCAAAAAATTGACAATTAAAGTAAATTTAAGTAGAAAAATAAATTTTAAAAATATTACTTAAAAAACATGATTTTTTTACTAATTAATTTAAAATTAAACATTTAGTTTAAAAATAAATGTATGGAATTATTTTTAGAGTAGAAGGATTGTGTATGATGTCATATGGCCATTCCAAGAAAAACAGTACAATTTTAAACCAAGAAATACAGTACAGTCACACTTAAATATGCACATTAAAAATACATAAGATTAAAGGATATTGAACAACATTTTGTCGCTTAGAAAATCACACACGCACCGGTGATTTCTTAAGAAAAAAACCCTATTACTTTTTATTGAAATATATGAACCGTCACGTGCGGGATAAAATGTCTATTTTTCGGCGAATAACATTATACCTAATTTTTTTAACGGTTTGAGTTATTATTTCTCAACAATTGCTATGTTGCATGTACATTGGAACCTTAGCAATCCAAATTTACAATTTATTTTGTCATCGCTAAGTTAATAGAGCGAAACACTAACTAATTCATCAACTGCGTTATAAAAGGAAATTTGCATGTTGCGCACGTGATGCATACAAATCAATTTAATTTTAATTTACAAAAAAGATATGATGAAAATATAACTGTGTCAGGAGTGTTTTTGCATCAAATGCAAACATTGAAAAATGTGTTTACTACTGTTTAGTTGAAATATTATGTAGCAAAATGTTGATGAGCTATTGAGTCTGATTCGTCCCACCCGTGACGGTAGAATGGCCCTATACTACCGTGCTAAGCACAGTCGTTTACATATATATATATATATATATATATATATATATATATATATATATATATATATATATATATATATATATATATATATATATATATATATATATATATATATATATATATATATGTATATATATATATATATATGTGTGTGTGTGTGTGTGTGTGTGTGTGTGTGTGTGTGTGCCTTACACAAATCCGTCGTCGTATAATACATCGGGTCTGCACGAAATTTGGCAGGGAGATACTTGGGCACACGGGAAGGAGCATAGGGTAGTTTTTGAGCTGGAAAAAAGTACCTATCCGTTCGAATATCGAATAAAGGACTTTAAAATAGTTCTATCTAACGAAATATCGGATCTTCTCGATCTTGGTCTCATTCGAAACAACGCAAAGAAAACAAGAAGTTCTGTCAAGAACTAAACGAGCCTACTTTCCCGTACATCGACATCGGCATCCTAGCATCTAATCAATATTCTATTGAATATGTGAAACTGAAAATTATGTCAAACATACCTTTAAAGCACTTAAAGTTGATTTCTAAAAGTAAACTATACCCCTCTCATCAGATGAAATGGACACGTAAAAAGTAAATGAACGAGTAAATAAAGTTTTGTCGCACCTTTTAAAAAATGTAACTGTTATAGTTCTTATGTTGAAAAATTTCACAATCGTTTTCAAAAGAAAAAAAAATAATAAATAAAATAAAAGTACAAAGAACATCAAAACACATTTTATCAAAGAAAGAAAAAAAACCTCGTTCGTTAATAAAATGTCTCGAATTTTATTTTTAATCCGTTGCCAGTTGTTAAATATAAATAAAGAATAAAATGTTCTAGTGAATAAACAATTTTTGCAATAAAAAAAATATCGTCTGCCAAAAAAAAATAAATAAATAAAAATAATAATAATTAATTAAACAAAAAAATGAATAAATAAACAAAAAATCGTCTGCCCAGTCAGTCATTTTTTTCTGAGCCTGCATTTTCGCCATGTTTGCGGAGTCGGAGTCGGAATCAGAGTCCTCACAGAAGATTTTTCAGAAAAGTACTTGACATACATTTTTTATCAAAACCATTTTCTTACAAAATTAGTTTGAAGGAAATCCGCCTTTAAGTTCAGAATCAACATTCAATTTAACTTTCCCAGTAGGCGCTCATGTTAAAAAATTTTCTGAACGGTTCATCATTGAACGAAAAATGGTTCAAATTGAAAAGTGAAATATGGGAATGAGTCTCTCCGAGATCTTTCGAACAAAAAAAGTTGATTCAATTCAGACGGTTCACTTAAAAGTTATTAGGTGGAGAAAGGTTGCTTGAACGGTTCAATGTTGAACGAAAAAATGTTCAAATTGAAAATTTAAATACGGTAATGAAGTATCCTTGCCGAGATCTTTCGAACAAAAAAAAGTTTGTTTAAATCGGACTGTTCACTCAAAAGTTATTAAGGGTGAGAGCTTGTTTGAACGGTTCAATGTTGAACGAAAAATCGTTCAAATCGAAAATATAGATACGGGAATGAAGTATTCTTGATAAGATCTTTCAAACAAAAAAAAGTTTATTCAATTCGGACGGTTCACTTAAAAGTTATTAGGTGGGGAAAGGTTGCTTGAACGGTTCAATGTTGAACCAAAAATGTTCAAATTTAAAATTTAAATACGGTAATAACGTATCCTTGCCAAGATGCTTCGAAAAAAAAATTGTTTAAATCGGACTGTTCACTCAAAAGTTATTAGGGGTGACAGCTTGTTTGAACGGTTCAATGTTGAACGAAAAATTGTTCAAATCGAAAATGTAGATACGGGAATGAAGTATCCTTGAAAAGATCTTTCGAACAAAAAAAAGTTTGTTCAAATCGGACTGTTCATTCAAAAGTTAGTATCGCGGGACCGGTTGTTTGAACGGCTCAAAGTTGAACAAAAAATTGTTCAAATCAAAAAATCAAATATGGGAATGAGCTGTACTCGCCGAGATCTTTCCAACAAAAAAAAGTTTGTCCAAATCGGAATGTTCATTCAAAAGTTATTAGGGGGGACAGACAGACCGACCGACCGACAGACCGACCGACACACAAATTCCCCATCTCAATACCCTACTTTCAAATTTTTAATTTTTCGATATTCATTTTACCTCTTTATTTTTTTAACTTGGCGATATTTTTTGGACTTGGCGATATTTTTTTTAACTTGGCGATATTTTTTGGACTTGGCGATATTTTTTAGATGCATTAAGCTACTTTTAATACTTTTTTCGTCTTTCTTTTATTTTTAACGGGAAAGTAGGCTAAAAACTGTTAGGAAAGTTGCCTTCCGAAGGTTTTCAAAACCACTACTCGATATATCCACCCTGAAGAAAGATTCGGGCATTTGAAAATTTGGAAATATCCATTTTAAATTGTATTTATAAAAATCGTCTGCACAAACGTGAAAGAAATTAAATAGGATGAAATAAATTATTAATGAGAAAAAAGTGTTGCTATTATTTTTTGAACATAAAAAAATAAAATTCTTGCTTTTGCTTTTCCTATAGTGTGGATTTAAAACTTTTTTGGCGATTGATTCATTTTTCGTACTGCGCAAAATGTAGACTTCAATATGATCGGGACTTTTATAGACACGTGTTATTTGACCTAAATTTTATTCTCAAGGTACACCGGGCAGAGCAGCGCCACGCAGCTAGTAAATATCTAAAATAAAGTAAATTAATAAAATGAAAATCATATAAAAATAAAATTAACAAGAAAAATAAATTACGAAGCGGTAGAACAGAGGAAATATATTAATTTTGTGTAATAAATAATAGATTTCATTGTCACTGCACTGTCTTAGCTCATTATCTAAGAATATTTCGATCAGGGGAAGAATTCCCTTACTCTCATTCAGGAATAAATTACCTCTTGCATTTCTTAACGTCTTCCATTGCTTCGGAATTCATTCTTTCTTGACAACACCTTCAGAAATTAATGAAGTAGTATGTTATTAAGAGGCACATTATGAAGCCTGTGATATATTGAAATATTCTTGAATATTTAATATAAAGTAGGCATTGTCATGCATCCGGAGCTTTAGATTTTCTAGTACGAAGCATTTAAAGAAATTCAATGACATAAATATTTAGTCTGTATAAATGAAGACATAGACAAGACATACCAATGATGAAATTTTCAAAAACGCCTATATCGTTTTTCTATTTGGCCATAAAAGATAAAATACACAAGAAATGGCGAATTTTTGTACTTAAAATAGTACACAATAATGTCAGAAACTGCGAATGCTTCTAAAAGTATGTCTTATTGAAACTCGTTGATTTATTTTTTCCTTTTTTTAATATCATTCATGTGTAAATTACAGTTAAGATGGCGATTAAAACAGCAAATCAGTTAACAAAGAACATGAATAAGAATATACATACTCAATTAGTGTTTTGAATGGAAAGACAATAAAAATCAGCCAATGACTACCACTGTTATAACCACAGTAGAAAAAAAAACTTATTTGAAGCTCGAAAGTAAGAGTCTAATAAAAAGTGATTTAAAGGTTTCTCTTTTGAGTGGTGATATCTGTGGCACTAATCACTTTAATCTTAATTTTCTGACGGCACATTCTCTGAAGGGTTTGAAATAATTTTTTAAAAGATTTTTTTTTAATGAAAACAAAGAAACTTGAATTTGTTCAATGATAATACGACTGATATTTCTCTGAAAAATTGAGTAAATTAATAAAAAAAACGCTTTTTTTCTTAAGTTTTGATGAAGCTTTTAAATGGTAACAGGAAGGATAAAGTTGAAAGATACACAAAGTAAACGAAACCTCAGTTCAAATATCAACTTTAAATCTGTATTGAAATTTTAACAAATTTCAATTATCACATTAAATTAGATTTTTTAGAAAAGTTTTATACGATATAAATCCGAATTCCATTGTTCTTTATTATTAGATCACGTTCAAAACATCTTTGTCAAATTATTGCTCTCATAAAAATATTAATAGCTTGAAAATGCGAATAATATAAAGCAAAATATTTCCTTAAGGGTTTTTTTTTTTAAATATAAAGGTGCTTCTAATTTCATGATCACTATCAGTTCACCTTATAAATGAATCATATTTTTCCATTAATTATTCAAAAAGGATTCAAATAGTGATTTTTAACAACTTAAATGTATCAAACGTCGTAATCGCAGTAGCGCGGAAACAAATGCGAAAACGTTTGAAGAAAGCTATTGTAAACATATAAAAGATAAGAAAAAAATTCGTTAAAAATTTTTTAAAAGCTTTATTTCGTAGTCTTCAGCTTTTCATTTCTTTGTTTAAATAAAATTATTGACCAAAACATGAATAGCTAAACGGACAACAGAGAAACACATAAATTATGTACCGTAAAATGGGGTGTATAGGAACAGCGGGGTCAATCGGAACAAAACTTCCCAACCGTACAAAGAAATTCTTCATAAATATACTATTGGGTATTTTTCGCCATGAATTTTTTTTTAGAAAGGTAAGATCATAGGAAGTAGGAAAAAAATACTTTTGTCAATCTGGCAACGCTACTGGCTTCTAAAGAGGGCTGCACGTTGAATGCTAGAAAACATCACATTTTCATAGACTGCAAAACTTCATATGCAAGAACAAACCTTCTTATATTTAAAAACTATGAGTGGTATGTTTCAATTATACATGTATCTGAACAACAGAATACCACATTAGAATTTACATTTTTTATAAATTGTGTCATAAAAGTGAAGAATTCTGAAAAATGCCATGGGAAAAAAAATTGCGGGGTGAATCGGAACACTTAGTTCTGTTGTTCCAATTCAAACTTATTTGAAGGAAATTGTTTGAAAAATCAAGATTCTAACCCCAATTCTTCTAATCAAGACAGGGACAAGGATTTATTACTGTTTATCCCTTCTCGTGAGCAACTAGATCTTAGAATGACAAAAGTTACAGATTTCAAAAGATTTTTTCTCCAGGAGACTTTTTTTTACTTAAAATAAAAGGGAGAAAGTCACATAGACTTTATGTAGTAAACGTCCAGCACACAGACAGTGTAAATAAGCGAAAAAATCTTTCAGAACAATCCCCGAAACCCAGAATTTCAAAAAACTAAAGAAAAGGCAGAGTTCATCCCAGGAAATGTTATGAAAAAACTTAAGCCAAGTCACAATTGCTAGTTTTAAGGACAAGTACATATTTGTGGACGACATGAGTGACTTCTATTCATGTTAAATCTTTGCATTTCAATTCAAAAGCTTTTCTTAAAATTACTTTTCATTTTTCATAAGTTCGAAATTATTTTGAATTTTCACAAATTATAAACGTTTACTGGTACTGAAATTATACATTTATTTGACAGTAATTATCTGTTCTTATTCTCCCCCATCAATATTACTCATGTTTATGAGACCTATTACAGATTAAATTGAAAAAAATAAAAATTTTAACAAGTGTTCCGATTGACCCCTATCAGCGGGGTGATTCGGAACACCCATAATTTGCTATATATTTTAATAATAATTGCTCAAAATCTTTTGTCTTTGCTTGGAATATCAAAAGTAAAGCAAGACCGAAGTTTTTACCCAAAAAATCAAATTAAAAAAAAATCTTTTAACTGCTTTTTTTACAATCAAAGCTGAAAAGTGTTCCGATTAACCCCATTTTACGGTACTAATATAAAGTCGATACGCATTCTAACATCACTCATTAATAAATGTGCTGTTAAGAAAGTAATAATGTACTAGGTTAATATAAAAATATCACTTAAAGTAATATCTCTTTCAGAAAAAAGAAAAATACTCTTAAATCCCAATCACAGCAGCACTGAAGAAGTACAGAGCTAACTAGGAAAGAGCATTGTAAGAGTTTCTGAACTCTTACTAATCTTTCTAAAGACCGGAAACTGATGCCAAGGAAATAAATGTTCCCAGCAGCTAGCAGAAAAAAGTCGAAGGACTCTGCGTTCGTTTTAGTGTTAATGTAGAAGGGACATTAGTAAACTGCTCTGAAATATCTACTTATGTTGAACAGGTATATCCGGTAGCTGTAACAACCGACTTTTTTACTTTATTTTGTTTTATTTTCTGCAATAAGTAATATTAAGAAGAAATGTGTTTTTCGTCTGAGCGATTTTGAAATATCATTGGTAAAGCAGGTACAATATACACTAATCACTGCTATATTCCATTTGGTCTTATTTATTTAATAATTTTTAATTTTACCGATTTCTATCGAGAATGAACAACATGAACTATCACATCTTTAGGATTTTGGATAAATGTTTAAGAAATTTTGCCATTTAGCTACTTTTTCCTTTTTGATAATGTACCATGAACTATTGTTCATTTTAGCTGAATGTTTGATAAATATCGTTTTTAAAATATTTTTTTCTGTTTTTAGTGCTTTGTTAGTCTTCTAGTTTGTTCTAATAGGACATGTAACTCTCGTGTGTGTGATCAAGTTTTCAAGCATTTTAATATTGAATTTATTTATTTATTTGTTTTTTATGTATTTATTTATTTATTTTATTTATTAACTAAATAACATATTAGGATGGGTCAAAAGTTTTTAAAAAACTGGACACATGTCTCTTTTCGAAACGTACCTATTGTCCCTTTTCACTCGAGGGTTTCCCCCCCCCTTTTTTTTTTAACTATACAGTAGAGCAAGATGTAGAGCAAACCCTTAGTTCAGTACCCCCTTAGTTCAGAACAGATTCACTTGGAGGACGTTTTGATGTTGTGAAGACGATCATTTTGAGAAATGAGCACCTAAGTTTATTTATTGAGAACATTAGTTTTATGAGTTCTAGTAAGCAAGGCCGTATCCAGAAAAAAATTTCGGGAGGGGCCCAGTTTCGCACATTGCCCAAACACACATACATTTTTGTGTGTGTTATGAGTCTAATTTCTAGTTGCCCCCCCCCCCCCCTTGCGATGTTTGATGTGTGTGTGTGTGTGTTTTGTTTTTTTCTCTCATTTCTTTATTCTTATTGTTTTCTAGAACTGACCCTTATTAGGGGTAGGGGTATCAAGAGAGATATGCAATCAGAACTTTTTTAAGTGGGGTAGAATATCCGTAATTTTAGGGGGTCCGGGGTTTCTCCCCCGGGTAAATTTTTGGAAAAAAGTTTTAAAATTCTGCATTTTGAAGCCTTATATGGGGCGATTGGGACTTCAAAAACATGTTGGAAAAGTAGGCAAACAACAATCTCATAAATTTTTTGCATTCTTTTGCAAACTAAGATTAATCAAAGCATAAAAAAATGTTTAGTTTAACAAACGATTAACATTAAGTGACAGAGAGGAAGGACAAGGGAGGAAAAAAGATTAACACATTATCACTTGCTTACATGGGTTTTCATTATAGTTACATAGTAGTTTTTGATCAGTTCCCCAACTCACCGACAGAAACAGCACTTAGTAACATAAAATAACCAATAGTATAAAACACATAAAATTCTTTAAAAGAAAAGTGTAGAGATTTAAAAAATAATTAACGACAGAGTAACATTCTGGCCATTTAGTTAATTCATAGTTTAATTACTTGATAAGAAATAGGATTTAAGCACTTTTAAAGGAGTTTCAAAAAGGTATTTAAGGATTTTCAAAGACTCTAGAACAGTTAAAATTCTTTAAAGCATTTCATTTGCACTTTCCAGTCTCTGACGTTTTAATAGTTGATTGGACAATCTTACGAAATCATTAAAACTTTGAAAGACACATCTTTTTAAGATTAAAAATAGATATTAAAAATACTTATAACGACAATTTCTTTTTCAATCACTATAGTACTGAAGAAAACGAAAAAGAATACAGGTAGGGTAATATTTTTTCTCGTGCTTAACATATTAATAAAGGAATCAATTACAAAGTAACTTCTAAAATACTGAATTAGGTATTTAATGAATAGTCAGAAATGAAACATGTGAGTCACAAAAAATTATTTTTGAAAATATGCTACAAAAAATGCTGGAATATGATTTTTGCATTACGCAGAATATTTTTTTAATCAAGGAGCTGAGTTTCCCACAACTTGATGCCCACCTCCCCATTTGTGTTAAAAACTGTAAAATTCAAAGTTTACAGCTATATTTAACAAAGTTTTCAAGGTTTTTAAGCATTTGTAAATGGAATTTTTTTTAAGTAACATTTGTCTAAGATTGGTGAGCGTCCAACAAAGTAGAGGGTCTGTGAACGTATTCGTTTTTGTGTGGTCTTGTTTATTGAAGACATATTTAGCTATTAAAATCCTTCGAGGGTTACAAATGCTTATAAATGGGGACCAACAAAGTACCCTCTAATTTGAATCAGGGCGGCGAGAAGCAATCTCAGCCTAATCGGAAACTAGGGGTCCGGCGATTAGGAGGTAAAAATCTGAGTGGTGTAAGTTTTGTAAGTTTTATGGGGGAGAGGGGGGCGCTGATCAAACTGACAAGTAGCTTGCTTTGAGCCTGAATATATTTGGGAAAGAGAGCTGGAAGTGCTAATGAGAGTCTTGTTTTCAAGTATGTTTTGCAACTAATGAAAATTTGAATTGTCTCTTTTTTTTTTTTTACTTCTTCAAATTTTTACTCATTTAATAGTTAAAAGAAACAAAAAAAAACTTTTTTTTGCCATTTGAAATTTAAAAAAAAAGCTTTTTTTTTCTGTTTTACATTGTAAAACATTTCGGGTTTCGGGGGGGGCTCGGGCCCGTCGGGCCCCCCTCTGGATACGGCCTTGCTAGTAAGGCTATAATGCAGCCGATATTAGGTGAAACATATACACAAACCTGTTGTTGTTAAGGCACAAAATTTATATTCTTTTAAATGCCGACATTTTAGTGATACTTTCTTCAACAATATTGACTTATACCGTCCAGAGGAAAAAATCACAATAATATTTCAATCATTGATTTTTTTTTTAATTTTTTAATATTTAACTTCTTATCTTAAATGACTATACGTAATACAACATTTTACTTAACTATTCAAATATTAATACCAACATTTTAAAACTAAATTATTTCTTTTAATACTTTCAGAACATCATTTTTAAATGTTCTGAGCTGCAAGCATAAATCAACCCACTATTTTCTTCAACAAAATTAATTTATATTCTGCAGCTTATATCACGTAGCGCTTAGCGTTGTTTTTCTTTTATCAGGAACTCCGTAGGCAGAAACGATTTTCCTGAGTTTTATATACGTGAGCCAGAAGCTCCTCGAAAATGTGATCGTTTTATAATCCAGTCTTCGAGCTGTCTTTAATAAATCTTCCGTCTTGCACTTAGGAAGCATAATTACCCCGGAGGATGATTAATTTTAGAGACGTTGGCAATTAGGAACAGATGCTATGTCCGTCGTCCATACTAATAACTGCTGGAAGGAATTTTAGAATTCAGATGGAGAAGGAGAACTTGCTCTAGTTTTGACGTTAAATTTCTCCTTAAAAATGGAGATTCTTCTTTTTTTTTCTATGCGATGAGTTAGAGCTTTCAACTAAAAACTTCAGGAATCAATTTTTCTGTGACCTGAGTTTTTTCTTCATATCTGTGTATTTGTTTATTTTTCTTTTAACTTGTGGTGATTTTTTTTTTTAATTTAAAACGTGCTAGTACTTGAAGAATAACTACTTAAATCTATTATTTTATTTTTTTCCACACCTGAAGAGGAAACAAATTAAATAAAAATCAGCATTACTCTGATTATTCTTGAAACAGGCAATCTGTATTTTTTTTAAACATTTGGAAGGTTCTGAATTTATTTGTCATTTTCTTCACAAGGAAAAAGACCACAAATTCACTCAAATTTTTTTTTCAAAAATATTAAAGCTCACATGTTTTAATTTTATCCAACGCAAAATTAAAAAATATACCAGGTGCACAGCTAAAAAAATTAAACGTGTGTTCAAGGAAGTTCTTTTCTTGAGTTGATGACTCAAAAAGCAGAGAAATTATTTACTGTAGAGTTTTGAAAACCGTGCACTCCATTACCCGGGCAATTTCAGAAATTTTAGCTACACCTGGACAGGACGAAAGCACTACACGAGAAAAACCTGTTGCGCAATCATTCGGAATAACCAAGGTTTCACTAGATAGCGTTTTATACAAGCTGTTTAATTTGATCAAAATCCTTGGGATAAAAACGGTGGTAATTGTCCAGCGACATCTATCGAATTGTATGGTAACTAACATTATATACAAATCTGATAATAAAAGACAAAATTTAAAGTTAATTTGTTGGCGACAATTTTACATTTTGGCATTCAATTCTATTTTAGTAGATTTTAACATTATTTAATAGATTGATTTATTTGTTGGTTTTTTAACGGCTTATTTTAATTAGTTAGCGAATTATTTTTCATTTTAATTAATTCTAATTATTAATTTCCTATGAAACGACACTGGCACCGCAGAGCGATAAATTTCGAATCTATTCTCTAAGCGAGTGTAATGCAATTATACTAGATATTACATTGAACACCTTTGAGATAGCATTTAGATTTTGAGAATACGATTTATGATTGCTATCTCAAAGGTGTTCAATGTAATATCTAGTATAATTGCATTACATAAAGTTTTGGTCCGTCGTAGTTCGGAGAGCTTTCGATGGTAATTACGCTAATTAAAAAGTATAACATAAACTCATAAGTCGCGAAAATCTTAAAAATCAAATTCATTTAGTTTCGATTCTGCTAACGCAACTGTTAGAAGGGATTTCCCCGTTTTCCCCCTTGCCTCGTCAGGCGCCATCGCCATATGGGTTTTTTCTTCTCGTCCTCAAGTGGGAGTCATTCGGTGTTGTTTATGACTGTTTAATGCATGAGTAGTGGCGAAAGCTGTAATTCTTCTTTCCATTCGTATCATGCTTTATTTCACTTGATGTTTGGAGGTTAGATATTGCATTAATAAGAGGATTCTTTGCATTATTATGCCGAAATCAAAGAAGCAAAATCAGAATGAAGCGGTGTCTAAATTCACATTTCTGTCAAAGGAATGTATTAGATACTGTGATAAAGTGGAAACTTTAATCTCGAAAAATGAAAATATTGCATTTCTAACGGGGATAAAAACAAAATTGGATAATTTAGCTGAAGGGTTGGAATCTGCATTCCTTCTACTTGATGAAAATGAAGAATTTTTATTGATCAGTACACC